>ML817894.1:44090-56991 GCA_009831015.1 Picea engelmannii
TGCTAACTAGATCTATCCTAGTTTTTTGAATAACTTGTCTCTTCTAGATATGGCCTTCTTGCATTGGCTGGTTATTCAACATTCCATTCTTTGTTAAGTATTAATTTCCCTCTGTCATCGAAAACTTGGGGTTTAAGGTGCTTTCCTTGTAATGTTTCTGACCATTGACATCCAAGACAACTTAGAAATGCGATTTAGGCCCAATTCAAAGTCAAGGGAGTCGTTCTATGTGACGTCAGTTATGGGATAGAAAAAAAATTCAAGTATGTTGTGATTGCTATTCTCCTTGTATTCGATCATCTGTTTGGTTGAAAATCCTGCCTGGAGATTTGTATGTTGAACTTCTTTGTTTTATTACAGTAAATTGGAAGGAACGTCCAAGCCAGCTACAAAATGTTCTTCTGTTGAAGTACATGACTTCTTTCGGAAACACAGGTCTGGCAAGTGTATCAAATGTTGTAGATCACATCATAATATATCTTCCTTCGTAGGGTTGGCAGACATTACTGCCCACATAAAGGTTTGAAATGTTCAGAGGTGACGCCAAATATGTGGAGTCTGTAACTACACCCAGAGGACATCGAACAAAATTTGACAAAGAACATGGCTTTCTTTCAATTTTGTTACTACACCCAGAAGTAGCTCAAAAAAATTTGAAATAGAAACTTCTGTAGTTATAATATGTCGTTTTATCGACTCATACAATTTCTGTTACCCGCTTCTGGGTACATTCATGAATGGAGCAATATTTTTCGTCATTTTCGAACATCACAGACCATTTTTCAAGCCACGGTAAGTGCAACGCTCCTAACAAAGACAAATTCTTGTGCACTCTGCAGAATTCAATACACTTGCCAAATCTGTGTTGTTGGAAGAAACTATATACTTCAACAAAGGAGTATTTTGCAGGTGACCTGAAAATCCATTCCAACTCCCAGCAAGAAAACAAAGAATATCAACAAACAAATCTCCAGGCAGGATTTTCAACCAACCAAAGCATCAAATACAAGGAGAACACCAACCATAAGATACTTGTTCTTTTTTTCCCCCCTGTCTGAGTTTTTGTTGGATAACACAGTTGTTTTTGGCTCAAAGCTCACATAAAATAAAACCAGTCTCTCTTATTTCATTTGGGCCTCAATGGCATCTCTAAGTTGTCTTACATGTCCATGACCATGAACATTAGAACAAATGCACCCTAAAGCCCAACTCTTTGATGATATAGATAAATAACAATAAGTATTTAAAAGCAATGCTAGAGGATGAAAGTATGATCTTCCGTAGATTTTGGGTTAATTCATTTTAATGAAAGATGCCCTCGATATTTTCTCTTATTAATGCCAATATTTTCGAATATGTATGCTGAATAATGACTAATAGCACGTATTAACATTCCCATATTCGAGCAGATTCTCAAATCTGACATCTAACATATGAACAATATTAAAGAGGGACATGACGTCAAGGATTATGTGGGTGACATGTTCGTGGATGGAAACGAGGTAGTATAGTATTGCACTGTTACTATGATGAAGCCTTTAAAAAACTAAAAGAGTCAATTTTTTTTTTTTTTGCAAATTTAAAATGCAGGCAAAAGAAATTACTAGATCCCATAATATTCACATGTTTATTCATTTTAATGGGAGATATCCTCGAGCTTTGCGCTTATTAAAGCCAATATTTTTGAACCTATCTGGTCGGTTGTCACTTTTGAAAGAATAATTAATGCGTATTGGGAAGCGCAGAAGGTAGCAGGGATGGAGGGGAGCGACAAATGATTTTAAACTTTTCTGAACCCGGGAAGGTGTCAACCTGCGAAACTTTGAAAACTCAACTAAGTATGGAAAGGCAGGTCAGATAGACACTCATTGTACGTAGAGGCATGGTTGTGAGTTCGAGGAGTGCGGGGTCGAATTGTAGAGCATGGAAGTTCCGGGTGAAAGATGTATACATCGAACATGAGCTACCATAGTTCGATAGTACCTATCCGCGAAGTCGCGTTCATAAATTGACTAAGTATGCAACCGAATGATGGTCGATTAGAATCATGATGTGAAGATATAGATGGAGATAACGATTTTTCAGTTCGCCACACCGGGAACCCACGAGCACAGAAATGTGAGAAAGTATAGAACCAGAAACGCATAATAGAGCGAAAGAACAAAAGGTAAAAAATAGGAAAGTTTACAAGAGGAAAAAAAAAAGTGAGAGAACAACTATATCGCTCAGATAACAACACTTACTCTCATAACTATGAAACCATAGCAAGACATAAAGCATGGAAAAAGCATCGCCATCTATGAAATATAGTTGGAGGCTGACAAACTTTGGTTGAAGCCATAAGAGATGCAATTTACATCGACTGCAAAATTTTGTATGTTATTTTATATTAATAGTATTTTATGGGGAGTCAGCTGCAAAACAATGTAACAACAGATCCAACTATAGATGCATCACTCCAACATTGCAAAGCTTAAGCAAACAAGAGCAAACAACAAATAACAACCCAATTAAGAAGCACCAAAAGGCCCAATTGCAGCCACAGGACCTGAACCCTGCAAAGTCGAATCAAACAATAATAAACAACATCCAGCGAATAAAGAAGCAAGCACGAACCAATCGACCAACAATACCACAGTTCCAATCGCGGTTGCAGAACCCCAAATGTGCAAACTGCAACAAGATGAACATGAAAACAAGAACAACAACAACAAGCAAATAAGAAATTAGTGGAGATGCAATAAGCAAGCATGAACCAAAGACTATCAATGCCGCTGAAGTACAATATTTCCCAAATTGACTGCAGAGAACATTGCATATAAAATAAAAAATGAAAGAAAATGTATTGTAATAATCCTGCTAAGTAAACATTCAACGCTGTGAAACCTATTAGGTAAACATTTAAGTCTATCAGAAATGCTCTGTAAAAATTTAAGAAAGAATGCAAAGTGGCAGGTCTCTGACGTACCAATTTTTTTTATTATAATTTTTGTAACAATATTTTGAACAACAGAGAATGTATTCAAAGGACAAACTTTGGATATGATAGCATATCAAACATTGGGATAAATTTAGATAGCATAAAATGGTGAGACAAACATTTGAACTAATGCTAGCATTAATCCACCTTTAAGCAAGACACTCATCGTACACAGAGGCACGGTTGCGAGTTCGAGGAGTGCGGGGTCGAATTGTAGAGCACAAAAGTTCTGGGTGAAAGATGTATACACCGAACACGAGCTACCATAGTTCGATAGTACCTATCCACGAAGCCATGTTCATAAAATTGACTAAGTATGCAACCGAACGACGGTCAATTGAAATCATGATGTGAATATATAGATGGATATAACTATTTGTCAGTTCACCACACCAAGAACCGGCGAGCACAGAAATGTGAGAAAGTATAGAACCAAAAACACATAATAGAGCGGAAGAACAAAAGGTAAAAAACGAGAAAGTTTACAAGAGGAAAAAAGAGAGGGAGAGAACAACTATATCGCTCAGATAGCAACACTTACTCTCATAACTATGAAACCATAGCAAGACATAAACCATGGAAAAAACATCACCAACTATGAAATATAGTTGGAGGCTGACAAACTCTGGTTGAAGCTATAAGAGATGCAATTTACATCGACTACAAAATTTTGTATGTTATTTTATCTTAACAGTATTTTATGGGGAGCCAACTGCAAAACAATGTAACAACAGATCCAACTGCAGATGCAACACCCCAACATTGCAAACCTTAGGCAAACAAGAGCAAGCAACAAATAACAACCCAGTTAAAAGCACCAAAAGGCCCAACTGTAGCCACAGGACCTGAACCCTGCAAAGTCGAATCAAACAACAATAAACAACATCCAACGAACAAAGAAGTAAGCATGAACTAGTTGACCAACAATGCCACAATTCTAATCGCGGTTGCCGAATCCCAAACGTGCAAACTACAACAAGACGAACAAGAAAACAAGAACAAAAACAACAGGCAAATAAGAAATCAATGGAGATGCAAGAAGAAAGCATGAACCATAGACTATCAACGCTGCTGAAGCACAATATTGCCCAAATTGACTGCAGAGAACATTGCATATAAAATAAAAAAATGGAAGAAAATGTATTGTAACAAGCCTACTAACTAAACATTCAACGCTACGAAGCCTGTTAGGTAAACATTTAAGTCTGTCAAAAATGCTCTGTAAACATTTAAGAAAGAATGCAATGTGGCAGGTCTATGACGTACCGATTTTATTATTATTATAATTTATGTAACAATAGTTTGAACAACAAAGAATGTATTCGAAGGACGAACTTTGGATATGCTAGCATATCAAACATTGAGATAAATTTAGCTAGCAGAAAATGGTAATACAAACATTCGAACTAATGCTAGAATTAATCCACCTTTAAGAAATACACTCATTGTACGTAGAGGCATGGTTGCGAGTTTGAGGAGTGTAGGGTCAAATTGTAGAGCATGGAATTTCTGGGTGCAAGATGTATACACCGAACACTAGCTACCATAGTTCGATAGTACCTATCCGCGAAGCCACGTTCATAAAATTGACTAAGTATGCAACCGAACGACGGTCGGTCGGAATCGTGATGTGAAGATAGAGATGGAGATAACGATTTGTCAGTTCGCCACACCGGGAACCCGTGAGCACAAAAATGTGAGAAAGTATAGAACCAAAAACGCATAATAGAGTGGAAGAACAAAAGGTAAAAAATGGGAAAGTTTACAAGAAGAAAAAAAAGGGAGAGAACAACTATATCGATCAGACAACAACACTTACTCTCATAACTATGAAACCATAGCAAGACATAAACCATGGAAAAAACATCGCTAGCTATGAAATATAGTTGGAGGTCGACAAACTCTGGTTGAAGCTGTAAGAGATGCAATTTACATCGACTGTAAAATTTTGTATGTTATTTTATCTTAATAGTATTTTATGGGGAGTTAACTGCAAAACAATGTAACAATGGATCCAATTGCAGATGCAACACCCCAACAGTGCAAACCTTAGGCAAACAAGAGCAAGCAACAAATAACAACCCAGTTAAGAAGCACCAAAAGGCCCAACTGCAGCTGCAGGACCCGAACCCTGCAAATTCGAATCAAACAAAAATAAACAACATCCATCGAACAAAGAAGCAAGCACGAACCAGTCGACCAACAATGCCATAGTTCCAATCGCGGTTGTAGAATCCCAAACGTGCAAACTACAACAAAATGAACAAGCAAACAAGAACAACAACAACATGCAAATAATAAATCAATGGAGATGCAAGAAGCAAGCATGAACCAAAGACTATCAATGCCGCTGAAGCACAATATTGCCCAAATTGACTACAGAGAACATTGCATATAAAATAAAAAAATGGAAGAAAATGTATTGTAACAAGCATGCTAAGTAAACGTTCAACGCTGCGAAGCCTGTTAGGTAAACATTTAAGTTTGTCAGAAATGATCTGTAAAAATTTAAGAAAGAATGCAATATGGCAGGTCTCTGACGTACCAATTTTTATTATTATAATTTATGTAACAATAGTTCGAACAACAAAGAATGTATTCAAAGGACAAACTTTGGATATGCTAGCATATCAAACATTGGGATAAATTTAGCTAGCATAAAATGGTGAGACAAACATTCGAACTAATGCTACCATTAATCCACCTTTAAGCAAGACACTCATCGTACACAGAGGCACGGTTGTGAGTTCGAGGAGTGCAGGGTCAAATTGTAGAGCACAAAAGTTCTGGGTGCAAGATGTATACACTGAAGGTGAGCTACCATAGTTCGATAGTACCTATCCACGAAGCCACGTTCATAAAATTGACTAAGTATGCAACCGAACGACGGTCGGTCGGAATCATGATGTGAAGATATAGATGGATATAATGATTTGTCAGTTCACCACACCGGGTACTTGCGAGCACAAAAATGTGAGAAAGTATAGACTAGAAATGCATAATAGAGCGGAAGAACGAAAGGTAAAAAACAAGAAAGTTTACAAGAGGAAAAAAAAAGGGAGAGAACAACTATATCGCTTAGATAGCAACACTTACTCTCATAACTATGAAACCATAGCAAGACATAAACCATGGAAAAAGCATCGCCAACTATGAAATATAGTTGGAGGCCGACAAACTCTGATTGAAGTTGTAAGAGATGCAATTTACATCGACTGAAAAATTTTGTATGTTATTTTATCTTAATAGTATTTTATGGGGAGCCAACTGCAAAACAATGTAACAACAGATCCAAATGCAGATGAAACACCCCAACATTGCAAACCTTAGGAAAACAAGAGCAAGCAACAAATAACAACCCAGTTAAGAAGCACCAAAAGGCCCAACTGTAGCCGTAGGACGCGAACCCTGCAAAGTTGAATCAAACAACATTAAACAACATCCATCGAACAAAGAAGTAAACACGAACCAGTTGACCAACAATGCCACAATTCCAATCGCGGTTGCAGAATCCCAAACATGCAAACTACAACAAGACGAACAAGCAAACAAGAACAACAACAACAAGCAAATAAGAAATCAATGGAGATGCAAGAAGCAAGCATGAACCACAGACTATCAATGCCGCTGAAGCACAATATTGCCCAAATTGACTGCAGAGAACATTGCATATAAAATAAAAAAATGGAAGAAAATGTATCGTAACAAGCCTGCTAAGTAAGCATTCCATGCTGTGAAGCCTGTTAGGTAAACATTTAAGTCTGTCAAAAATGCTCTGTAAACATTTAAGAAAGAATGCAATGTGGCAGGTCTCTGACGTATCAATTTTTTTATTATTATAATTTATGTAACAATAGTTTGAACAACAAAGAATGTATTCGAAGGACAAACTTTGGATATGCTAGCATATCAAACATTGAGATAAATTTAGCTAACAAAAAATGGTAATACAAACATTTGAACTAATGCTAGCATTAATCCACCTTTAAGAAAGACACTCATCGTACGCAGAGGCACTGTTCCGAGTTCGAGGAGTGCAGGGTCAAATTGTAGAGCATGAAATTTTTGGGTGCAAGATGTATACACCGAACACTAGCTACCATAGTTCGATAGTACCTATCCACGAAGCCAAGTTCATAAAATTGACTAAGTATGCAACCGAACGACGGTCGATCGGAATTGTGATGTGAAGATATAGATGGAGATAACGATTTGTCAGTTTGCCACGCCGGGAACCCGCAAGCACAGAAATGTGAGAAAGTATAGAACCAAAAACGCATAATAGAGTGGAAGAACAAAAGGTAAAAAATGGGAAAGTTTACAAGAGGAAAAAAAAAAGGGAGAGAACAACTATATCGTTCAGATAGGAACACTTACTCTCATAACTATGAAACCATAGCAAGACATAAACCATGGAAAAAGCATCGCCAACTATGAAATATAGTTGGAGGCCGACAAACTCTGGTTGAAGCTGTAAGAGATGCAATTTACATCGATTGCAAAATTTTGTATGTTATTTTATCTTAATAGTATTTTATGGGGAGTCAACTACAAAACAATGTAACAACGGATCCAATTGCAGATGCAACACTCAAACATTGCAAACCTTAGGAAAACAAGAGCAAGCAACAAATAACAACCCAGTTAAGAAGCACCAAAAGGCCCAACTGCAGCCACAGGACCCGAACCTTGCAAAGTCAAATCAAACAACAATAAACAACATCCATCGAACAAAGAAGCAAGCACGAACCAATCGACCAACAATGCCACAGTTCCAATCGCGGTTGTAGAACCCCAAACGTGCAAACTGCAACAAGACGAACAAGCAAACAAGAACAACGACAATATGCAAATAATAAATCAATGGAGATGCAAGAAGCAAGCATGAACCAAAGACTATCAATGCCGTTGAAGCACAATATTGCCCAAATTGACTACATAGAACATTGCATATAAAATAAAAAAACGGAAAGAAATGTATTGTAACAAGCATGCTAAGTAAACATTCAACGCTGCGAAGCCTGTTAGGTAAACATTTAAGTCTGTCCAAAATGCTCTGTAAACATTTAAGAAAGAATGCAATGTGGCAGGTCTCTGACGTCCAATTTTTTTTTTATTATAATTTATGGAAYAATAGTTCGAAGTCAACGAATTATTGATCGCTATAATTTATTTAAGAGATTATGCAAATATTTGTGGTCAAAGGACAAACTAATATGAAGTCAACAAATTATCGATCRCTATAGTCCCTCTATGCCTATGACAGGGACTAATAGGAGATGRAATGTGAAATGCTCAATATAATATGATGTTAATAAACAGTGTTTAAAGACATTAATAAAATAATAACAAAAAATATTTAAAATTTGTCTTAAAAAYTAAGTATAWTAAGAGATGAAATGTGAAATGCTCAATATGATGTTAATAGATAGTGTCTAAAACATTAATAAATTAATAACAACAATTATTTAAAATTTATCTTAAATACAAAGACACATATAAAATAGATTGAACCTATAAAATTAAATCAAATTTAATAATTCATTTTGGTGATTGGAAATAATGAGAAACTTAGTGGCCGAGTGTTTTCTATTTCCTATTCCATCCAATTCCATTCATCATTTTTTGGTGCTTATGATTGTACTGTTTTTTATTTTCTATCTTATTTAATTTCATCCATAGTTTTTTTATGTCTATTTTTTCTTTACTAAAAATAATTTGTTTTTATAGATGTGACTGTTTAGTAAAACCACTACAAAGTGTGAAAGTATCGTGTTATAAGTTGTTATATGATTTATATAAAAGTCCACAAAAGTACAATAATATTGACCAGTTTCAGAATGTAAACTTACTTTTCAATGCAATTCACAATACGTTTTTTAATGTAATTTTTTTTTTGGAAAAACGTTTGTATCCACACAAATTTAATCATTTTCAACCTTTAATAAAATTAAAAATTAAAATAAATCTAAGTTAATAAAAAAACACAATACATAACACAAACATCATTAATAAAATTTCTTAAATTTAATTATAATATTCTCTCACCTCAATTTTAATATCATATCATTAATTGTATGTTTTTGTAAGTTTTCTTTTTAACCTAGAGTCAAGATTAAAAGGTTACAATTAATGTCAAAGCGCTTCACCATGTGGATACATATCCCATACTATCAGGGCTTAAAGTGACTTTAATATTTTAAAAGTCACTTTATAATTAAAAAGGATTGTAACTCAACATATATACCAACATGCAGTTCCAGCCAGGTGTCCTTGTCAGTGATTTTAATTATTGGGTAATGTGGAATGGTAGGTTTCACACATAACAATAATTTTCCTTATTACAAGTGAGTGTTTGGTAAGCTTGGAAAACTGAACCAATGCATTGTTTGATAGTCAGCCATGTCACTTTACAAGCATAGGCCAACATTAGTCCACTTATGCCACTTTACACAAATAGGCAAACATTGCGTGAGAATTGATGACATTGACCAATGTACCCATTAATAAACAATACACTGTTTATTGCCTTGAAACCTTTGTTTTCTAGTGAATGTATGGTTGATCATGTAGTTATCATAATGGTACCACTGACAACAAAATATAACAAGTGAGAATAAACTGCTCATTGTAAAGTCACAACATCATTTTATTAAGTTTAAATCTTAATTATTTATAATTTAAATTGAAAATGTTTTATTGGTTAAAGTTGTGGGTAAGGTGGGGTGAGTAAATGTGTATAATTTTTTTTTAATGTTATGAATTGTATGAGGTTTTCTATATTCTATATAGATGTGAAATTTGAGGATGTATTATTTCTAAAGAATAGTGGAGAAAGATAGAACAAATTCAAAATAATTTTATAATTTATAATCTTAAAATTAAAGTCAATACACCCTATTCTATCCGTTTCGTAGAAGCGAGGCTTTCCCCCATTGAGAACATGACTATGCCTAAGTACCTAATGCATAAGAACAAGTTAAACAACATGGAAGACAACCAGCTTCATAAAATTGCTTCAAACACTAGCAAAAACCACTTTTGACTCAAGTGGGGATGACATAAAGATGCCTAGTCTTGAATGAATCATTGGGGAATACGGGAAGATATCATTTTGTAGGATAAGGATAATATTAAAAATATTATTATGTCTAAATTTAAGGAGAAATTGTGGCGCGATAAAGTGTTAGAGGGTAAAAGAAAATTAAGACACTATAAGGAGTTTACCAACCCTCATCTTGAAGATCAAAGTATCTCTTTGTTCTAACTAGTGCAAAGAAGAAAATCAACATTGCTAAAATAAGAACAAATTCTCATGAGCTCCATATTGAAACAAAGTGTTGGACAATTCCCAAAACGCCTTGGGATGAAAGAACCTGTCATCTTTGTGATACTAGGAGAGTTGAAGATGAAAATTTCTTTCTCTTAGAATGTCCAACGTATACCCAAATCAGATCTTAATTTCAAAAGATTTGTCACATTACCAACCTTCCTAACCTTCTAACTCAACAAAACTGTAGTTATCTTGGAATGCTTCTCTTAGTGTTTTTTTAGCACATAAATAAAATTCTAAATAAATCCAAGTAATCCATTACCTTCTTAAGGTCCAATAGACAAAATTCCATCTTAGTGGATGTTAATCATCATCATCATTATCATCATAATTGTATTTTTTGGTCAATAAAATAATAATAAAACTAATGTTTTCATGGGATCAAAGGGGAAAAGGAGTGGTGGTGCCTGCTCGTCACAAGATCAAATGGTTAATACTCGAGCAAAGAAAGCAGTGGACAAATAAAAAAAAGACTATGAGAATAAATGTTCTAAGAAAACAAAGGAATAGATCAAGGAGGTGGAAGCTACAATGATGGTCAAGAGGGAGAAGATCTAACGAAGAGCTCCCAGAGAAAGTGAGGGACTGGTTTGAGGATTTGGTCTACTCATGAACTAGGGACACCAAGTATTTATGACTCGTAGAAACATATTGGCTCTTAAAACACTAGTTTCTCGGGAACTAGAAAAATTTAAAGAGGAGCAAAATGATATCCTCCATACACTGCGCATCTTTGAGGGGAAATTTGAGTCTATCTACAACACAGTCTTTGGGGTGAAAATCACTGTCACCCCAGATATGGAATAAGAAGCTTAGAGTAAAAATGAAGTGGGTTCAGTGAGCACTGCTATCACTTGGGAGATTCCGATTAGAGTGGACGACATGTAAGAGGTCCGCAAGCATGGTAAAGAGGAAAATAATGACATAGCGTTGGTGGTGGATGCGATCAAGGAGGAAATTCCTCCCACTCCTAGCTTGGGGTGATGAGTTTGGATTTTCCTGTATCTTTTTAGAATAATTTGCATGGGTAGGCATAATCATATAAGGGTTTGTCTGGTTTTATGTGATGTTTGGGAAAAGAACAACCAAAATACTTTCAATAATTTTGATGACATTTATTAATAGAGGCCTAGTTTCCTAAGTTGGTAGGCCTCCCTTGGACTGTGGCTGTATGAATATATGTTTATATATGAATATAAATTAATGACTAGTTTTAGATTAAAAGACATGAAATTGCTATATAAAATCCTTTTTTTTAATAAGATAAGAGACATTTTATTATATATATTTGAAAATTCAAACTTATAATCTTAAAAAAACATATTCTTAACTATTATATCATCTTAAATTATTAATAATAAATTGTGTAGTTTAAATGTTCAACTTTTTGGTGTTTTTACAAACATATTTTTCTATCAATTTTACTCGAAATTCAGCCAAAAATTATTGAAACTCTGATTTAAGTGATTGAACTTATATAATTCAAATACTATGAAGATTTTTCAAAATACTAAATTTATTTATACATTTAAAAATACAATTTAAATAATAAAGAATAATAATTTTACCAAAATTTATTTCAAAATTCCAATAAAAAATAAAAAATAAAAAATTTAAACAACACCATAATAAATAATTATTTTTAACCTAACATTACATCATACAACCCACCATCATGGAAAAAAACTACCTTTTACACCCAACAATCTCTTTATAAACCATGTAATGCATTAATTGATTGGAGTCATAGTCAACATAGTTTAGATGGAATTTTTATGGGTAGTTTCCCATGGAGCCACACGTGATAGCTTTCAATTTTTGACTTTTAAAAATTGAATGCAAGCATGACAGATATTTTAATCCAATTTTTAAAATCCCTAGATGATGGGAATGAATAAGTGTACTACATTCTATCCACACCATAGAGAGGGTTGACATGCAAGTTTACGAGGTGGGGAGCATGTGGGATGGGTGAACTTTTTAAGGAATTAGTTGGGAAAGTCATAAATGATGTTACATTGGTATATATCTATATATATATATTAAATGGTGGTTCAAGTTTATTAAAAAATATTTTTTATATAATTAATTTAAAAAAAATATATAATTTTTAAAATTTATATATTTTAATTAATTTAAAATTTATTATAATTAATATCAATATTATAATTTTAAAATTAAGGATAATATTTTATATCTTAATAAGATTGAATTAATATATATATATAACTTGTTTATTTGAAATATTTTTTTATTAATATGTAATTTTTATTTGAAATAAAAGATTGAATTAATTTATTAAAATATTTCAAAAAATTATGTAACATGTTTATTCGAAACAACTTTTTATTTATATGTAGTTGATATAACACATTTCAATTATTCCAAATCATACAATGGAGTGAAAGAGCACGTTAATCCAAGCGTAAGAGGATATTTGAATTTGACCTTAAAACCTAATGCAAGTAAACCCCACTCAAGCCACTCAACTTATAAAACAAAGGATCACAAAAACATAGGATCACATTTGATTGCATAACACACTTCAACTACGCCAAATCCACAATGAATCATACAATGGAGTGAAA
>ML817894.1:102634-116946 GCA_009831015.1 Picea engelmannii
AGACAACTTCAAGAGTCTTCTTCTTCTCCATGCAACACCATCATGCTTGGTCCTCAACAACCTTCACTCTTCTAACATTCTTTTGTAGCATGTCTTCTTCCTTTAGAGATTTGAAATCTTCTCCTATCTCTGTCAGCAACACATTCATCAACTTCCTCATCTTTCATACTATATGTTATCCATCTTCAACTCATCATCTTTCATCATGCTTCATCTTCACAACATCATCTTCATCATCATCTGTAACCTCTATAATCTCGCAATTTCATGCAGTCTTTACAATTCATTTTCCTACACAAATATCAGTGTACTGCATCTTCTTCTCATACAAACACATCCTCTTCCATATACATCCACAAATTTCTTTCTTCCTACAAACAAGAAAATAACATATTAATGGAAAAACAAATTTCCATATTCTCTCCCTCCTTTCTTCGTTACATCCGACACAACCACGTGTCTGTAAATTTCCACTGCTCTAAATTTTTTGCATCTTTGTTCTTTCTCATTCTCTTAAATTCAGGTCCACACAAAAATTGTAGCCGCCATATGGAAGCAATGCACTCATTCCTACCAACATTCTCCTCAGAACATACGAGCCTAGTCTTGAGTACAAGAAACCTTCCGACTGTATTCCTCTCACAACAACACTCGCTCATTTCCAGTGACCATGCCTTCAACCCAAGATAACAATCATGGCTAACTGCTACCACAACTTCTATCTAATGAATCCTCTCACGACCCACGCCACTTCTTTCATCTCGATATAATAGTCATGGATCCTTCCACCACAACTACCATCTATTTCTAGCAACCATTTATTTAAGAGACTTCTTCCTTTTTAGCAGCAACCTTTTGAACTTTGCTTCATGCAATTTTCTGTTCCTTGCTATATTTTCCCATTTCAGGATTCATCTTGACATCTGCTACCACTCCATTATCTGCATTGTAACTCTCAATTTCTATACCTCATTAACCTATTCATATTCATGAAGAAATCATCGAGATTTATTTCGTATCCCTCATCCAAACTACACTTCACATGCTCTTTCTCTGGCATTGTCTCCTATCATTCTTCCTTTAGCAACACAAGCTGAAACCAAACTCTCATAGGTCTTATTTACTTGCAATTTATTCCATCCCAGAGCTGAACCACACTCTGATATCTTTTCACATTATTTCACCCCAGAGCTGAACCAAGCTTTGATATCTTTTCACATTATTTAATTCCATAATTGAACCAACTTTGATACCACTTGATGCAGTGGGCCATCCGCCCCTTTCCATCAGAGAACATTCACAATGAAACATCTTATTCATGTGTGCATAATAGGAATCATGGCTTCCATAAAGCTTCTTCATCATTGCTACATTTTCCTTCTTTCCTCCTGATCATGCCATAAATCCTAGGGTTGTACCTCTGCTCCCTTGTATCCATGTTTGATTCCCTATAACACCATGACATATGTTACAAAATCACTAGTCTGCTGCATATTCACTTGTTGCAAATCACCTTCTACTGCAAATCACCTTCCTCACGCTACAACTTACATCATGTTGCATCACATGCCCTATTGCAGTAACATGTCTCTACTGCAACACGCTTCTGTTGCAACTTGCTGCAACTCAACCATCCTAACACTGCAACTTACATACTGCTACAACACACACACCCTATGGAAGCAATATGTCTCTACTGCAACACAACTTCTATTGTAACTCACCTCTTTCCACACCTCACCTCTTCCTACAACTCACATATTGCTGCAACACACATCTTGTTGTTGTAACATGTCTTTCATAGTATATCTCTCCTATGATAATTATTTGCTGCAACTCATCTCTAACAATAATCTGTCTCCTGTTATAGTACACATTCTGTGCAAAATTATTCCCATTGCATCTTCTTTCTATTCATATCTTCTTTACTTAGACATAATCCTCAATGCTCATAGAACAAGAGAACTCATTGTCCCTATGGGAGACCACAATTTCCAACACGACCTTCCACATACTCGTGCCACCTGCATAGCCATATCACACAACACTATTCTCTATAGGATTTACTCATTCACACAAGACAATAAATCATACACAATCATGTCAACAACACAACACATAACATCCTATAGAAATTCATTCATACATGCACACAAAACGATTAATTCTGCAACAATGATTATTTTATTCATCATACAAGTTACAATGCAATGTCTCAATGGCCATATTTGAGCTTACAATATTCATTGGGTTGCCACACGAGAGGCCATGGAAACGTCACCCACTTCTATATCCTATTGCACGATCTCTCCTCCTTTCAGTTCCGCAACCTCTCTCATAAATATCTCTGATGTTGTGTTTTATTCTTCCTAGAAATTGTTCACTTCAGTTTCCCAATGATTCTCACGCCCTTTCATATTCCATCTTTCAATTTGTCCTTTCCTTAGTGACTCTTCATCTCCCATGCATCCTTTCCATATTCATTCCAACAAATGTGCTCCACCTAAGCCATAAAATCCATAACTAATTCAGTAAAAAATCTCCTCATAGGCGTCCACCTGCTCGTCCATTCTATAGAAGCACTCCCAGCTGCCTCAATGCTACAACTTTGTAGCATTAAATCGATCTGCGCCCCTACTGTTACTCCCAATATTATGTCACATTCACATCCTGCAACAACAAATCACTACTCTAATATCTCTATCATGTCCTCATAACTACATTCGTAGTGTCATCCATAGGATGACTGGGATGCTCTTGCATCAATCTCCCCAGGTTTCAAGAAAGCATTCCCTCATTCTTATGAGGTAAATCACCCGCATCTACACCTATCCAATGTAACTCCATTAATGTTATACTTCCCACTATACAATCCTTATCTGTAATACATTTCAATCTTCAAGACATCTTCCTCTGATGCACATTCCTTATTTCAACTCATTTTTTCCCCTTGTGGCGCATTAATCCACAACGACACAACAATAATATCATCATGGAGATTTGGAAATTTCTTCTTTTTCCTACTGCAACTCAATTTTCTACAACAACTCAACTTCTGGTACTTCTAGCTTCTCCTTCTCGTTCTCTCTTTCTTCATTACTACAAGCACTAGTTAGGTACTTTTCAGTCATGCATATCCTACATAACTCGATCTAAGTCACGTCTAATCCAGGACATCCCACTACCCTTTTTCATGTAATGTACAAAGTGCCTTTGGTGCAACCAACCACTCATGCTTGGAACTACACAACATGGAGTCAGATGCTCCCATGTTACACCTCCCTTGACTCAATCCACAACCATACATAGAATACCTCAGTCGGTGATTATGTCAATGTATACACATTCTTGAAAAAATTGCTAGAGACAACTTCAAGAGTCTTCTTCTTCTCCACATAGAACGTTCATGCTCGGTCCTCAACAACCTTCACTCTTCTAACATTTTTCTACAACATGTCTTCTTCCTCCAGAGATTTGTAATCTTGTCTTATCTCTGTTAGAAAAACCTTCATCAACTTCCTCATATTTCATACTATATGTTATTCGTCTTCAACTTGTCAACTTTCATCATGCTTCATCTTCACAACATCATCTTCATCATCATATGTAATCTCTATAATCTCACAATTTCTTGCAGTCTTTACAATTCATTTTCCTGCACAGATATCACTCTACTACATGTTTTTCTCAACCAAGCACATCCTCTTCCATCTGTAGCCACAAATTTCTTTCTTCCCGCAAACAAGAAAATAACATATTAATGGATTTTTTTTTTCCATATTCTCTCCCTCCTTTCTTCATTACATCCGACACAACCACATGTTTGTAAATTTCCATTGTTGTAATTTTTTGCATCTCTGTTATTTCTCATTCTCTTAAATTCGGGTCCACACAAAACTTGTATCCACTACTACCAACATTCTCCATAGAACATATGAGCCCAATCTCTAGTCCTGGAAACCTTCCGACTGTATTCCTCTCACAACCACACTCGCTCATTTCTAGTGACCATGCCTTCATTCCAAGATAACAATTATGGACACCTACCACCACAATTGCTATCTAATGAATCCTCTTATGACCCACACTGCCTCTTTCATATTGATATAATAGTCATGGATACTACCACCATAAATACCATATGTTTCTATCAACCATTTATCTCAGAGACTTCTTCCTTTTCAGCAACAACCTTCTAAGCTTTGCTTCATGCAATCTTCTGTTCCTTGCTATCTTTTCCCATTTAAGGCTTCATATTGACATCTTCTACCACTCCATTATCTGCATTATAACTCTCAATTTATATACCTCATTAACCTGTTCATATTCATGAATAAATCCTTGGGAGTTATTTCATATCCCTCATCCAGACTACACTTCACATGACCTTTCTCCGACATTCTCTCCTATCATTCCGCCTTCAACAACACAAGCTAAAACCACACTCTCATAGGTCTTCTTGCCTTACAATTTCTTCCATCCCAGAGATGAACCATGCTCTAATATCTTTTCACATTATTTCACCGCAGAGCCGAGCCAGGATCTGATATATTTTCACATTATTTAATTCTAGAATTGAACCAACTTTGATACCACTTAATGAAACAGGCCATCTGCCCCCTGCCATCATAGTATGTTTGCAACAAAACATTTTCTTCATGTGTGCGTAATAGGAATCGCGGCTACCATAAATATTCTTCATCATTGCTACATTTTCCTTCTTTCCTCTTGATCATTCCACAACCCCTAGGGTTGTACCTATGATCCTTCATATCCATGTTTGCATCCCTATAACACCACAAAAGATGTTACAAAATCGCTAGTCTACTGCATATTCACTTGCTGCAACTCGCCTCACGTTGCAACTTACATCATGTTGCATTACATGCCCTGTTGCAATAACATGTATCTGTTGTAACTCGCTGCAACTCACTTTCTGTTGCAACTCAACCATCCTTTGTTGCAATTTACATACTGTTGCAACACACACACAACCTGTGGAAAAAACACATTTCTGCTGCAACACAACTTCTGTTGTAACTCACCTCCTGTCGCAACTCACCTCTTGCTACAACTCACATACTACTGCAACATACATCTCGTTGCTGTAACACGTCTTTCACAATATATATCTGCTACGATAATCCTTTTCTGCAACTCATCTTTGTGACTAATTTTTCTCCTGTTACAATACGCCTTCTATGCAAAATGCTTCCCATTGCAACTTATTTCTGTTCACATCTTCTGTACTAAAAAAATTCCTCAACGCTCATAGAACCAAAAAATTCATCCTCCCTATGGGAGACCATAATTTCCAACACAACCTTCCACAGACTCGTGCCACCTGCATATCCATATCATACAACAATATTCTCTACATGATTTAATCATTCACACAAGACATTAACTCATACACAATCATGTCAAGAACACAACACTTAACATCCTACAAGAATTCATTTATACACGCACACATAAAGATTAATTCTACAACAATGATTATTTTATTCATCATACAAGTTACAATACAATGGCTCAATTTCCATATTTGAGATTACAATATCCATTGGGTTTCCAGGTCAGAGGCCATGGAAACATCAACCACTTCTCTCTCCTATCACTCGATCTATCCTTCTCTCAGTTCTACAAGCTCTCTCATCAATATCCCTGATGCTACATTTTATCCTTCCCATAAACTATTCACTTCAGTTTCCCAATGATTCTCATGCCCTTTCATCTTCTGATTTTGGATTTGTCCTTTCCACGGTGACTCTTCATCTCCCTCGCACCCTTTCCATGTTTATTCCAACAAATGTGCTCCACCTGAGCTGTAACAAACACAAATCCTTCTGTAACAACTACCCTTATATCCTTTCACACACTCGTCCATTCTATAGAAGTGCTCCCACCTGCCCCAATGTTGCAACTCTATATCATTCAATCGATCTGAGACCCTATTGTTACTCCCAACAACCTGTCTCATTCACATCCTGCAACAACCAATCATTTCTCTAACAACTTTGTCATGTCCTCATAACTACCTTCGTAGTGTCATCCCCAGGATGAACGAGATTCTACTGCATCACACTTGCAACCTTTGAGCCAAATTAACATTGATAAAATTATGCATACAACTAGGGTTAATAGAAACAATAGCCTTCTCTTCTTGAATGCATCCATGGACCTGTAATATAGAATTGCTGCATGAAAATAAACCCTTTTTTCTCCCTTTATCATTATTATTAGCATGAGACCATTTATATAAAAGTAAATT
Source organism: Picea engelmannii (assembly GCA_009831015.1). NCBI lineage: Eukaryota > Viridiplantae > Streptophyta > Pinopsida > Pinales > Pinaceae > Picea > Picea engelmannii. Next base: position 108,909 of record ML817894.1, read on the forward strand.
TTCAAATGCTTCATCATAAATTGCCATCAATTTGTTATAGCGAAGCGATTTCCACCAAATAGCCACATCACCTTGTAATTTACAATCTACCCAATCTTTTCAATTCTATTTCCAAGATGACTTCCTTTGTTTTATGAATTCTTCAATATTAGGGCCATCATATTTTCTAGTAAAATATATATTTCTTGGTATAAATCTTTAACAAAAACTAGGGTTTATAAATAACTTGTAGTGCAAATCGTGCGGCTTTTGCAAAAAAACCTTGAAAAATTTTCCAAATTTAAAATGATGATAACTTTGCTTCCCGAACTCCATTTCAAACAATTTGTTTTTTTAAATTGGGTATTTTTCAGAGAGGAATTCAAATATCGATTTTTTTTTTCTGCAAATTATGCTAAGAATTTTTCAGAAACGTGTCACCCCCTTTTTTCCCTTGAAAAGAAAATCTATAAAATGAACCAAATTTTTCTTCCTTTCTTTGGCCGAAGAAAGAGATCCGATACCACTTGTTAAGTACCAAAGACTTGAATATACAAACACCACAATATATCCAATAACAATATAGAATAAATCCCATTTTATTATTATTAAATCATCATGGTAGGGAAACACCATTAACTATTATTCCTTATGGAAGAAAATAATCCTCAAGTAATGCTTGATATATTTACAATATACTTCACTATGCCCCAATACATTGCTTACACTTCTTTTTATAACACTTTCTAACCCCTAGGAAGATTCTAGAGAAGGAATATTCTAGTAGGTGGAACCTTCTAGAAAGCCTTTTCACCTTTATTGTGTTCACATTATTAGATGAGCCTTATTTACTAGAATTGGCTTCCATACATAATAATACATAACCATATTCCCATTGGGAACCTCCCTAGGTACCCCATATTACCTCCCTAGGTATACTACAAACATTAAATAAAAATTTGAACCCAAAGAGTGAAGGATGGATCCATGTACTCTAACAACCAAGCTTAACCCTATTTTCAATTTATTTCTTATGTCACACATGAATCATTAACAACAATCATTACAATATAATTTTCTATGTAATTAAAACTTGTAAATTTGAAATTAAGTTAATTAGAAATTAATTCCTAAGATAAAAATATGACTTCTCCTGATTAGAGTATCAACGAAAACCTTAGAGTCCCCTTGAGCATTGACAATCTTAATACCTTTCCTAAAAAAAATTGTAATATCCCACATTAATTCTTTTAGCTTAATTATTTGTAGTGTTTTGTAATATTATTTTTCCCAAGTAAAAAATCAAGTAATTTTATTAAACACAATAAAAATTACATGAGATAAATACCATAAGTGGTATTTCCTGATACCTTGTTGGGTCAAAAAAGTATGGACCAAAGGTTTGTACATAGTATAAAACTGGATGATTTTGATGATGCGTTTGTGAGGAAGCATGATCTAAAGGTTAACAAGACTATATGAGAACTGGGGGATATGAGATCACCCTTGAAGCAATTTTTTACAAAAGCAACTTGCCATGTATTCAATAGCAAATTTATGATCATAGAAAGAAATATAACCCTGAAGCATTCAAAGGAGAATCCTACAACCATCTTTGAGGTGACATATTTTGCTAAATCATCACTAAGAATTGAGAGAATGTTAAATCCATGACTCATTAAAGGAAGAACTATTTTTTCCTTGGAGGGACTCAATGATTTCCTAGGTGCCTTCTTGCATCTTGAGGCCATCTTTGGATCTAGTCTGTCAACTTCCAATTTGTTTTCCCTATAGACATGAGAAAAATCAATGTGAGAAAATGAAGCTTGGTGGTTCCTGATATCATAGAACAATGATTGGAGAATGAAGTTCCTTAACACAAGTTCACCCTTTAATCATTTTATCACTAGGAGAGAGTCTACGAGGATTTGGAGTTGTGTGATTCCTTTTTCCATGGCTAGAATTAGAACCAACTTGAGAGATGTGAGTTGACTATGGTTATTAGTGGATTTTCATGTTATGGATTTGAAGTTGATGAAATGGATTTGAGAGAGGAAAGGATAACCCCTTCTCTTCCTTTGGACGGGTCTCCTTGTGATTCTCCATCAAAGAAAGCCCAATGGATTTGGGTGTTTTTGTTTGTAACATAGCTTCGAACTCATTGAGGGGTAGTGGAAAACATAGGGAAGGAACTTGAGATGATGAGGCTTTGGGAGGTAAAATAAAATGGAAACATTTCCTTATTCTAAAAAAAATTATGTTTCCCAATAGCCAAATTCCCCAGGCCAAGGTTAATAGAAGGGCCTTGAAAGATTTTTTGTCCTTGTCTTTGTGCCATACATTAAACACTTCTTTGACTGTGTCACCTATCTATTTGGATTTAATTCCTATAATGCATTTAACTTCCCTCCATAGCTCTTGAGTGAAGGGACCAAAGAGAATGAGGTCAACATCTGTTTCCAAATTTGATTCACATAAGCAACATCTTACATGGTCTTGGTAACTTTGTTTTTTAGGAAAATCCCAAGTTAATGCACTGATATTTAAAAGGATCCACATTTGGATTTTACTGGGAATTTTTATTTCCAAAGTGGTTTCCACCACCAGATCAAAGGTTGGTCGAAGCCTTATGTGGCTATCATTTTATATCCAATTCTAGGCACATATCCACATGTGGGGTTCACGGAAAATAAGAATTCATCCTCCTATTCACTAATAAAAATATTGCATTTCCTTAGGTTGTTTATGTAGGAATTCCAAGTCTCTACGTGGTCCTCATTGAGCCCCATATCTCTCCATGTTAGCCAATTTTGATGCCTAGAGTTTAAATCCTGACCTATTACAATATTCCAAAGGGAATGAAATCACTTTGACCTAAAGTCATAGATGAGAGGTATAGGTATCCTATGACTATTTTCACTTCAAATCCAAGGGTAAAGGTCGAGAATGACCTTGTCCCCTTTTCCGACCTTCCAAATTATCCATTTTCCAATGACTGGGAATGCTTCGATTGTGTATTTCCAAATAATGGTGTTCATTTATTTTTATGCGGGGTTCAGATCCAATATTCAATTGATGTCGGGCCAATATATTTGTATTTTATAGTTTGTGCCCATAGGCCTTGGCCCTAGATGATCCTCCATACATTCTTAGCTTCTAAGGATTTGGAAAAGTGAAAGAGGTTTTTTAGTCCCCAATCCCCTTAACTATTTGGAATTGCCAAATTCATTAAGGATACTAGAGCCATTCCTTTTTTCTCATAATCCCTTGAGCATACGAAGTGATAGAAAATGTATCAAATTATATCAAGGATCCCTTTTGGAATATTTTCTAGATACATCCAATAAAATTGAATGGACTCTAGGACATTTAACTAGAACCATACACCCCCCTGAGAGAGCCATCTCTTACACCATGTTACACATCAAAATTCATCTCTTCGATAATGTCACATTCTCATTGTCATAAGTGTCGTAAGTGTCACATTCTCATCACGTAAGTGTTGCATCGCAAACAACATCTTGGAAACACTTGATACAAACCCTAGAGCATATTAGAAGAAAAATCCCCATCATTTGACAGTCAGAACAAAGTGTCTTTCTATGAGAAATGGTCATCTTGGAAACTTTTGGAAGATCAACGCTCCCCTTCTCATATGCAGGGAGCAATAATGCTCATCGTCTATCTAGCAGAGAGGGTTGTAGTGCTTTGTGTCCCATTGTAAGGGATCGCTGAATTGGTTGAGAAAATCTTGTAGGAAATCCCCTTTTTCTCTAAAGACAACTATGGATGGATTGAGTTGGTTTGGCTCGAATCTAACCCTCATGATGCATCTAAGGGAGATATCACAACTGATGGAGCCATATTCTCAACTAATCCCAAATATAACCAAGGTGGTTGAGCCTCTCAAAGCCTATAAACAGAGGCATTCTCATGGTGAACAAGGAGGGAAAACAATTATCAAAGCATCATTATTTTGATCGTGGATCTTTCAAGCAAGGGGTTGGATGAGGAGGACTTGGAGAGGCTGCTGCAACACCATCTGAACATTGTAAGTGTCTCTTTAGAGTTCTCATCAATATACTTCGCCTATTTCCTTCTAGTATGTGTTCACATGTACTTGTCTATGCTTGTTTTAATCTTCATAGATAGATCGATTTTGTCTAATCCATTAGAGTAGGATATAATAGTTTTTCTCTTGCGATCCATTGCAGGTACACTTTGGAACTCGTGGATTGGAGTAGCTTGGACAAACTTCAAAAGTGAGGTACATCATACTATCCCTCCTTCTCTATTTTTTGATGGACATAATTAATCTATAGGAATGGTAGTGACCAAAGGTATTTTTCTATCTTGGTAGAGGGGTCTGTACTCCAAGGGAAAATTCACCTGTTCGCAGGGGAATTATTCTGTAACAAAAATTGGTCTCCACTGGGGAAGGAAATTGAGTTGTATTTCCTTTAATTGTCTAAACCTTTGCCTAGTTTGATCTTGTTTGGTTGAATTTTTTTGAGCCTTCCCTCTTCCCTCTGTTTCATCACGCAGTAGTCATAGTTACCAAGCTAGTCTCTATTGATTTTTTTCTTTTTTATGCTTATTTTCAAGCATCTACAGGACTAGCTCTCCCCTAGAGTAGCTACCAGGGTGCTGTTTATCTGATCAACACTCCTCAGTGGTATCTTAAGGAGTGCTATAGCACTTTGTCTCTTTGTTTTAGGGAGCGATGATCTCTTGTTTTGAGCAGATCCAAGAGAATCTACCATGTTTTTCTCAACCCTTTGTTGAAGGTATTTTTCCCAGAGTCTGTACTTTTGCTTATGAATTTGTTTAGGTTGAGGATATGGATTCTTATCACTCTTTTTGTTGTCTTGTTTGATATTGTGACCTTTTCCAAATTGTGTGATTGATTCACCTTGTTTCTTATTGGTTTCATCTGGGTCTTGCAAAATTTTATGGTTATCTGATTGATTGAAAAGGTATACAAATGTTTGTTGGTCTCAAGTTACTTTTCAAATATTTCCTTTTTGAATGATTTGAGACTTTATGATTACCACAACTAACTTTGATTTCTATTTCTTGTTGCTCATTTTGTCAAGATAGTTGAGTGATTTCTCTTTCTCCTTATCAATTTTTGGATTCTTCTATGAACTTTCTTATATTCCTTGAATGCTTGTTGATTGTCGAGTCCTTGATTGAGTGAGTTATCATACTTGTTTCTTTCAGTTCCTATTATCTTGTGAGTGCATTATTTGTTTGAAATCCTTTTTTGCTTCTTGTCTTTTGTATCTGCATTCAACTCTTTCATTTTGATTGAATGTAATGGAGCATTAAAGGATTTGCATTTTCTTTCATTATATATTAGAATCATACAAAGAATATAGTTGCATGCTTTCTTTTGGGTAGTGTAGATAGGTAGATTTCATTTGGGAATTGGGTGTTTTTGTTGAAGAAAGTTGAACCTCTTCTCCATCCCGTATGTAGGATTCATTGAAGAAAAAGATTTGCATCTAATTATTCAACATTCTTTTGGATTCAATTCTAAAACATCATATGTTTCACTTTCACACCCTTGAGTAAAAAAAAACCCTAAAATGAAGCACTTATAAAATTATCAGACACTTTTATATTATTTGGTAGTGAACCTGCATTAGCTTAAAGTGTAGGGCTTTGGAATAGGTTCTGAGAATAAATTTACAAAGCCATCTGACAAACATAGAATCTTGTGCTAGGGAGTCATAAATACAATCATTCGTATAAGAATACTCAGGATACCCCTCTCACACAGGGGTTAAACATGAGATCGCATGTGGGAGAGAAACTAATATTTCCCCTTCGAATCTTAACCCACGTAGCATAAAGATTGTGTATTGAGGATTCTCCCTGAGAAACAACTGGTTTCATTTGGTCTCAGAGCTTCGTGAATCCCAAATCCATTTGGGGTTCTCAGTAGTATTTTGGTCCACTTGTATTCATTTCTCTTGAAGAATTTCGGACTTGTTATCCTGCCCATATGTTCCTTCCTGACTGTCGACTGTACCCACCCGAAGGATGATTGTGAATTGGTAACCTTAGTGGCCTAATTCTATAGTGTTGATACATAGGGTGATGGTGAAGGGGAGTCTTCATCATACCTGGGTTAGACGTTGGTCAAACTCACTCGGGTTCCTTGGAGGGTACACCCATAGGTAAAACCATGTAGGAACTTGCATCAAGGCATAATTCTGTTAAGCAGGTCGCCAATGTAACTTATCCACCTTCTCTATCCCAATCCCTTCCTATATTGATCTCGCGATGTTGGATTTCATCACCAACTAGTGGTTTCATTATGGGAAGGTTTTTTTGATTGTTTGCTTCTTAGATTTGTAGTTAATGTTGTTTGTTTTCCTTAGTGGACCTTAGGTCGATTCAATGTAAATGGCATCAATTCAGGGGAGTACCAATGAAGGAATCCATTTTCCCAAGGAACTTTCACCTTTCCTTCTTTTGGAAATGTTGGTCCTCCATGCATTGCCACACTGAGTCTTCCAGGACTCACCATTGGGTTACTGGTTTGGTTGTTCCCCACTCCAATGATCTCAACTTTTCCCAGTGCTTCGAATGCACCTAATGCTTAATATGTAAGCACACCACCAACAAATCAACCGCATGTTGACCTTTCTCCTTCTTCACCCATCAGGTCTCCTTCCCTTTCTCCTTCTTCGCTTAGTGAAATATCTAAAGGAAGTAGATAGGTTGATACGAAGAAGAAGAAATGGAAGGGGAAGAAGAAGAAGAATAAGAAAGAGACCAAGCCTCCAACTGCATCAGGTCATGTTGGATCCGAGCAACCAACAAGTGTTAATTGTACTGGGACTATTGATAAAGTCGACAAGTGTAAAACGAAGAATCCAAAACCCAAATTTACTTGCAGGCTTTGTAAGCGTGACCACTTTCTAAGGTATTTCCCTGGTCTGCCCAAGGTCTTAGAAATGTGGTATTCCACGTCATCAACCCCTGCTGAACATGCTAGTGACACCCCGTCAAATAGTGATATTAAGGTTGGTAAGAAGAATAGAACTGTCAAATTTCCTTGTATGTTATGCGAAGGTGGTCATTACTCTCACCTTTTCCCTTGTATGGATGAGGCTTCTTATCTTCTGGAAAAGATTCAAATTTGAACTGGTTATCATGATAATATCTCTCCCAAACCATCATTAGTTGATGGACTGGTCAATCTGGTGCAATCCCCGATTAGTCTGGTTGATTAGGTGGTCAATATAGTTTCATCCTCGGTTGAACCACTAACCCAAGTGGCTAATCCATTTCCATCATCGATCAACTTGAATATTCATCTGAAAAGTGAAACCCAAGTGATTGATCTAGTTCCATCATCGATCATCTCCACTCTTCTTTTGAAGAGTGCCAAAATGATCGATCTAGTTCCTTCATCAATCGATCCCACTTCTCCCTTTAAGAGTGATACCAAAGTGGTCGATCCGATTTCGTCATCAGTCGATCCCACTCCTCATTCAAAGAGTGAGGATGTTTCTTAGGTATACCTTGTTAATATTGATTCACCTAGACAAGGGGGCACTCCGCCCATCCTGATGGCACCCCCTTCAAGAAATCAAATGATTTTTATTAATTGGAATCATTTGACAAAATCCCGCCTTCCTTCTTACGTGCCTTTCCAAATCATTGTACAGGTTTGTGATAGGAATATTCATAACACTATAATAGATGAAGGTGCTTCTATTAGCATCTTGGCCGTGAATGATTGAAAAGATTTTGGTTCCCTATAGCTTGCACCCGTGACTCAAAATCTATTGACCTTTGAAAAAAGAGTTAGTCAAAATTTAGGGATCCTTCCTCAGTTTTTGGTTACTTTGGGAGGAAAAATGGTCTACATCGATGTGATGGTAGTTCACAACCCCTTAGACTTTAACCTGCTCCTTGGGTTAGACTACGTCTACGTTATGAGAGATTTTTTGTCCACTCTCTTTTGAGTGATATGTTTCCCTCACAATGGAAACATAGTAACTGTTAGGGTCCTATAAATTATAGGAAGTATGATTTTTCA
>ML817895.1:0-15731 GCA_009831015.1 Picea engelmannii
CATTTTGTTGCTTTACAACAAAATCATAAATAAACAAGTATATTTAATTGTAAATATTGAACAAGATGAGATCATGCAATCACACAAATTAACACAACAATTTTATGTGGTAAAACTTATACAGGAAAACATCCACGGGACAATGATATTTGGTTTATTTATCGTTCAAGGGAGAAATTACATCAACCAAACCAGGATTATCACTCACACTCAACCTCAGTCTCTCCTTGCCTCTATGGGATTACATGGATTTATAGCATCTCTTCACAGTTTATAAAACTGATTACATTAATGTAGATCCAAAAATTGGTTGATTTGTTTCAACAACAAACTGATTTAAAGGAGCCACTAAATCTGCTACAATTCACAAAATCTTGGAAATTCTTTGGCATATCTCAACAATCTCCACCTTGACAACAATTTACATGAATATCATGTCCAGTTTATTCATCACCTATGTTGCAAGCCTAGAGAAGCCATGCACCACTGCAGTTTCTCTAATAACACTAGTTTCGTGAACACATCTGTATGATTTGCTTGAGTTTGGATTTTCTCATGGATCACTCCACCTCCAACATGTCTTCCAAAATGATGCTTTGAGACATATCCTGAGGTAAATCTCCTTTTATCCAAAATACCTGCAAAATCTAAATTACAATTATCACAGACTAAACCACTGAAACCATTATAGGTGACACTTGTGCCTCTAAAACTATGAAGCACCCATTTTATCGTTTCACCTTAATTTTCCATGTGTATGACAACATCAACTGAATGTGAAATATCTGGTATTAATCATTTCATCGCATACAACATACCTCCTACAGTACTAGCACACAGTATGCAAGGCATAACCTTTTATTCTTTATAAACGAGACTTAAAGATGAAGAAAACTTATAATGGAAAGCAACAAGGACATTAACAGATTTCACAATATTCATACTGAACTTCATCAGTAACAATTTATGTTGTGATAACCATGGCTTACCATGTATACCATCTATGTGTAGTTATATGCTCAAATTTTGTTTTCTTGCTCCTTGATCCTTCATCTAAAATGTCTTGTCCAACTGTGCCTTTATCTTACTGATCTCATCCATGCTTCGGCTTGCAACGAGAATATCATCAACAAATAACATAAATATAGTGAATGTACTATAAATAATATAGTCATACCTACCCCTTGAAAATTTTTGGCTCACCGTGAAGGATTCAAACCTTGTGTATAGATGCATGGGTACCATCACGCCATACAATGAATCCTCTAGCATGCAAACAAATATTCTTTTGTGATCTTGAACAAACCCTTCTGGTTGTTCCATACACATTATATCTCTATTAATGATGATTTTGTGGGAAGTAGGATCCCACACACTACATCCTTTTTCTCCATCATCATAACTAGCAGAGATATAAAACAAGCAGAAATTCAGAAACAAATATTTTAAGTCTGTAAGCAACTTACAGTTCTGCAACCCCTTCTTGCTCATATGACCTTGTTGCTTCTGCCATAAATAAGAAGATACACATGTCACCTCATATTCCACTTCAGTACTACCTTCCAACTTATAAGGATTGTCAATATTCGTTGCTTTCGTTACTACTAAATTTCCTTTTGACACTTTGAGTGCTCCACCTTGACTTGTATACTTATATCCACCAGAATCCAAAACCCCTAATGAAGTCAAATTTATCTTAAGTTCATGTACAAATATTACATATGTTAATTCTATAACAATACCATCAAACATCCTAATTATAATGATGTCATCCCCAACAGTTTTACAAGGAATACCATTTCCCATAAATACAACATCCTCATCAATGGATTGGTAAGCAGTGAACCAATTTCTATGTGAGCACATGTGGCGGGAGGCACCCAAATCTAACTACCATTCTTCCTGGTATTGTAAGATACTAGAAACAAACAAAAACTTCTTCAGTCATACCTAAATCTGTTGCAGCCAAATTTGCTTCCTTCGTAGAGTTCCCCTCGAATTCTTTTCTTTTCAAGCAATCTTTCTTGAGATGCCCAGTTTTGCCATAGTACCAACATTTTGTTGTACCCTTTCTGGTTGCTGACTTAGTTCTTGAAGAACCTCTCTGATTCTGCTCTTTTTCTTTGGATTGCCCTCTAAACACCATTGCCTCAGAAGTTGAGGTTTCTTGACTGGATCTTGTCCTCATCTCCTCAGCCAACAAAGCTCCCACAACAAAATCATAATCTAAAACATCTGTTGATCTAAAGATAATAGAGGTGACTAAATTATCACAAGACTTGGGCAATGAACACAATAGTGTAATAGCATTATCTTCATCTTTGAGTTTAACTTCCATACTAGTCGATTGAACTATAAGGGTATTAAAGGTTTTTAAATGGTCAACAACTTTCGTACCTTCTTTCATTCGCAAACTATATAATTTCTTCTTCAAGTATATTTTTCTCGTCAAGGAATTCGTCATATACAAACTTTCCATATTTCTCCATAAGCTTGATGTTGTATCCTCTCCTACAATATTAAACAAAACTTCATTTGCTAGACATAGACAAATGGTATTGAGTGCTCTTGCGTCCAGATATTCCCACTCCTCGTTTGTCATGGCTATTGGTTTTTTTGTCCTTCCCACCAATGCTTTTCGCAAACCTTGTTGCACAAGCAGATCCTTCATCTTGAACTTCCAAAGCTTGAAATTATTCTTTCTATTGAATTTCTCGACTTCAAACTTCGAACTTTGAACTTTGAACCTTAGCCATTTGTTGAAGCCCCCAAAAAATATTGAACAGTAAAACAAAACTTATTATTTCTCTGGTCTTGAAGTAGGATGCTCCCCCATTGATATGCACAAAGCGTCTAGGATGCTACTGTCGTCATGTACAGGGTGCATCCCTATAGTGACAAGGTATGTTTAATGGAGGATGCTCCCCCACAATGATGCAGAGTGCATCTGGGACACTCCTCTCTCTGTGTACAGGTCGCATTCGTGCAATGACGCTTCTCCCACCTTGCAGCAGGTGCATCTTTGACCAGAAAAATTCAATTTATGAAGTGTAGGAGCGGGGGACGCTCCTCCAACACTCTTTAGGGAGTTTCTGGGTAAGAAAAAATTCCCCTTCTGCAAAGAAGGCGTCTTCCAGTGCTCGAATTGGATTTCCACGCTTAGATTCGTTAGGAACTCTCCTTCACATGCCAAATCTCATCCAAGGGTTCTTGCATTCACGAGGATCTACTAAACTCGGCTTGGCTCACCTGCACAACCTACTATGATACCACTTGTTGTTATGCATGGAAACATAAATAAACAAGTATACTTAATTGCAAATATTGAACAAGATGAGATCAATGCAATCACATAAATTAACACAACAATTTTACGTGGTAAAACCCTATACAGGGAAACATCCATGGGACAATGATATTCGGTTTATTTATCGTTCAACGGAGATATTACATCATCCAAACCATGCTTATCACTCATACTCAACCTCGGTCTCTCCTTTCCTCTATGGGCTTACATGGATTTATAGCAACTCTTCACAGTTTATAAAATTGATTACATTAATGTAGATCCAAAAATTGGGTGATTTCTTTCAACAACAAATTGATTTAAAGGAGCCACTAAATCTTCTACAATCCACAAAATCTTGGAAATTCGTTGGCATATCTCAACACATTTTATACCCCAAATTTCAAAAATAAGAATGACATGTCTTCTATCATTTTAAAATATGAGAGTTTGACTTTAACATTATCAAGTGTGATGATGATATTTTATTTTTATTTTTATTTTTATTAAATGTTTAAATTTATTAAAGCTTAGTATTAAGGTTTGGGATTATAGTTGGGGTTATGGTTAAGGATTTAAGAGTAATGGTAGATTAAGGATTAAGATTTAAAGTTATGAGCTTAAAGTTATGGATTAAGTGTTTAGCTTCAAAGGCTAAAGGTTGTAGGTTAGGGTTGAGGCTTAAGGAATAGGGTTGATACTTGGAGATTAAGGGTCAAAGGATAAATGCTAGGTCAACCAAATAGAGCTTTTAAGAGTCAAAATCTAGAAAGAGTTATTATTATCACTTGGAAGATACAAGTCTGTTGATGAACTCAAGTCAATAAGAAACAAAATTTACTAGCTAGAAAATATGATTAAGTTTCAAAGAACTATTTTAGGGAATCCAAATATGATTAAGCTTTAAAGAACTATTTTCTTTTAAATCATTGTTGTGAAACTCATTAATAAAGAGGATTACAAATTTTCAGGATTAGAAATATGTGTTATACTATTAATATTATACTAATATATACACAGACATCGAATTTTATAATTTGTTTTCACACATAAGTAATATATTTTATATATTTCAATTGTTTTATAATTACTTTAACTTTTTTTCTTTGGACAACATACCACTATTAAGTTAAATAATGTTAAGAGGCAGGTATAAGCAGTTTTGTTGCTAATTTCACTTGTTTCAACAAGTGCAGCATGGCACAAATATTAAAACCCTTGTGTCTTGTCTCCTTTATGACCCTAATATATTACATTAATAAGTAGGCACGTGTTGTTGAATGGGAGATTAAATGGCTCCAAGCTAGCCATGCGCTCATTAATGTGGCATCCCCCTCTCCATATCCAAGCAGTGCCTTTTATCAGATTGACAGGGTTCAACCTCCAGAAGATTCATGCTCTACTATGTTGTTTGCAATCAGATATGATGCTCTTTTATTAAGAGAAACAAGAAAACATAAGCAAGCAATGCTTCACGCTTATTCCACTACCCCCGTTCTAGTGGCTACTTAAATTCAGTAATCAATGAGATCAAATGCATTTGAGGTTGGGATTGAATTTGAGGGTGCTTCCATGGGTGGTGGCTCTAAAAGTGATGATGAGAATGTTGTTTCAATATCGACAACTGAAATTAGTGCCTTCACCTTTTCCCTTTCTTTTTCTAGTAGGAATATAGTGAAGATGGGTGGGGCTCCATGAAATTTGACACGAGAAAGCGGGGTGGAAAACTATTAAGCTTAAGAAGAGGGCATTATCCACTATGGTATCAAAGCACCAACTTCTAAGATCTCAGTCAATGCCCCCCACTAGGATAACGTGAATCAATTCCCCCCAAGGAGGAGTTGAAGGAAATGAATAAACAAATTGACTCCAGTGATGATCTGAGTATATATATTTGGTCGATATCGTCTTTAGGAAACACACGACACGCACAAATGAACAAGTAAAGGTTGACTATAGAAGGAAATGGAGGTTTGTGTGGCATTCATGCCTTCGTTCGGCTAGGAGGTGTAGAGTTCACCCTATGTTCAAGAGAAAACAAACAAAAAGGGTGTGCATGGATTGCTTAGTTTATTGACAAGGGCACCAGTGTAGGAAAGATCAATCTATCAAAGACTTCGAGAATAATGTCAATCTTGAGTATTCACCAAAAGGGGGCATTGTGTATTCATAATCTTCTATGTTTTGCTTTGCAACGTTTTGTCTATAACTAATGCCTGCACACCACAACAACATAAAACTTAGCCACCTTCAAAGAAAAGGTATATTCACATTCTTTATCTATTTCTAGATAGTGTACTGTGTATATCTACCTTTTCAAAAGGTTGTATGTCGAGCAACGCTATATCTTCGTAATTTATCACTCCAGTATGAAGAGTGTTGCAAAGATGATAATATATCATTTCTTTAGTTGGAAAAGAACTTGTTTCTATATATCCACATTCAAGCTCAAAAATCTTTGTGATGCTAAATAAGTTTCTACAATTCAATCTGGAAGGCTTACAAGATGTACCTATTGAGCGTGAAACACCAGTGAATATTTTTTTCGACTTCTTCCTCGTACCAAAAGAACCAAAAACAGTGGCGTCATCTATATTTGAAAGCGTGGTTTCGAATCCCAAACAATCCATTTGAAGTAGTTGCCATGGTCATCCTATTGTCATTCCTATTAACGTGATGAATGAAATCCCCATTAGCATTTTCGCTTTCCTTGATGGAAAATTTGTTTGTTGTTGCTTCCTAGATGTTTTATGTTGTAGAGTTGGTTGAAGTAAAAAAGTAACAGGCAAATGCTATGGATGTTGGACGCACAAAGTAAGAGTGATGTTTCTTCCCCTTTATTGTGTTCCCCTTTCTTTTGCAATGTTGGGTCGGTAGCTATGGACATTGTTGGAAGCACATAGTAATAGGGATGCTTCTTCCCCTTTCTTTTGCAACGTTGGGTTGTAAAATATGTTTCAGGATGAACTAATGTATGCAATTTAATGTTAACTAATGTATGAAAAATTGCACGGATAAAGGTGGAACTCAACCTTGAAATGTATGGTTGCAGAGAATATGACTTGGACATTTGGTTGCAAAGAATACGAGGTAAGAAGAGCATGGTGAAAGGATAAGGTTGTTTTCATCTTGGGCATGCAACACATGGGAAACATGCCAATAGCCAAATGCATGCAACGTGTGACAAGGTGGCAACTCAAGGGCATTCCAATAAACATTGGAGAAACCTCTAAGATTGAAAAACAATTTAAATTTTAATGCCAATAAGTAATGCTAGACTTAGTTCTAGCATTACTTGACTTCGACAACATTACTCATCAAATATGCACTTGAAATCACTTTTAAGCTAAGATATGGTCAGGGTGTGCCTCGGGAAGAGGCCAAATAAGGCCTCATACTTAAAACTTAGGCCTAAAAACTAAATGCGAGTTGGAAATTTAGATGAAACTCTTAAAAATTTGGTTAAAGTGCTCATGAAGAGTCCAAATAAGGCCTCAAACTTAAAACTTAGGCCTAAAAACTAGATGTGAATTGGAAATTTACATGAAACTCTTAAAACTTTTATTAAAATGCTTGATTTCGTGTCCTACTAATGCAACAATGAAAAACCGATTACTATTAGTCCCTGTAGCACGAATGTCAGGGACTAATAAGACGATGATGTTTTTATCTTTGTAACATGGAATATTCCATTGATGATAACCAATTTGTAGGAGGAAATACATTGTTTACAATCCTACCAAACCGGTAAGTATTAAATGTGTGCACCACACTACACTTAAATTGTAGTTTCAAAATATTATAAATGTTAATAAAAAATGTAGATGTTGAGTCAAATAAAAACAAATGTCAAATGAAAGATGACATTTGGTTTTGGTTTAGTTGGGTTTTGTTTTAAATAGTAAAAAGAGTCAAACACGACCCTTTAAATTCTTAAATGAAACCATTCAACTGCCTAACTACAAATAAGAGTGGCATTGCAGGTTTAATGCCTTTGCATATAAATGATTGGCTATATACAATTAATTGAAAAAGTCATGATTGATGACTCGAATACCATTTAGTGCACTCCAATGGTCTAAAGATTAAGTCAAGATATGATACATCTTTTATGTTTTTTTAAATTATAATTTTTAAAATTTATTATCATGTTAATTGATATAAATAATGAGATTAGAAGTTAAATTGAAATGAAGGGTAGTATTTGGTTTCATGTACGGGACTAAGACTAAATGTTATTACAAAGTATATGACCTTACTGAAAGTAGTCTTAGCAATGATTACGAGGGACACTGACTTTCTTGTGGATAATATCTAGCTGAAAATCACCTTTTGGTCCTGGAGTAAGACCTAAAACTGCTTTTGATTGGATTAAGAGCTCGTCTCCTCAAACGTAAGAAAACAAGTTAATGGCTCAAGACCCAAAAGCATTTGGAAAGAGTGAAAGATACCCCCTTACAAATGACCAACGTGTTATTTTAGGTGGCGTGGATTTCCTTGAATAATTATGATAAGTTAGATTGCATTAATGGGGAACAACCAATGATAATTGTCCTCACTTCTAAATGACATCTAAAATATGATAGGTTTTTCCACTTCTGAAGAAATAATGAAACTAAATATACCATTCATTTTCATATGAAGTCAAAATGTCAAAGTCCAAATACATCCCTTAATCACATAATGTAAAAAAGGGCAAAGTATAGCATGCTATTGTTTTCATTCATAAACAATAACTTTCTATTTAATAATGGAGTGACTTGATATTTGATATTTTTGGACAACTTAATTTTATCACTGAGTCATTTTAAACAAACAAGGGTATTCTTTTGTCCATACAAACACATGATTTACCTTCAACCTAAAGTATGACAAGGGTTGTATTTTCTTATATTAAACAAAAAAAAAATTGTAAATTGTTTTTATGCTTTGTGATTGGATGTTCATTACCGACGTCTTCCTTCAGCTCTGGTTTGAGGGTTTGGTAGTGGGCATTGGTCATCCTTCATTCAATGATCTGCAACACCATTCATTGTTATTTGTTAAGTGTGTTGTGGGAGAATTATGTTTTAGGAAAGCCGTGCAAAATGGTATGTGGTTGGGGCTCGTTCTCATTACTTGACATTATTTCTTCAACAAGAAAGTTAAGAAGGATACAAAAATCACTTCGTTGTAATTTATTAACAATATTCTAGTTTATTTTCTAGTGGGCACCATTATCTGGCCTATGAAAACCCTACTGGTCAAGATCATGGCATCTTCCTTCCATGTGAATACTTATTTTGACTAGATATAAGAGTCTATGTTTAATCTTGATATGTTCTAGAGACTTTATCAGGGTCTTCGCTGATCAAAATTGAGTGTTGTCAAATGGAAGAGGAGAAGCTTACAAATGAGGTAGCAGAGTTGAAGAAGGCCAAGGCCAATGTTGCCATTAATCTCACAACCAAGAGTGGTCTCTTGCGCACCAAGGGGAATGGCACTGGAATTCGAATGATGACTCCCATAAGCAAAAATAGTGGGGTGATTGGGAAGAGTGTTAGTATTGGAAAAACCAATGTTCTATGGGGGTTAAATATGGTAGGAAAGATGTGGACAACAATAAAGAGGAATACATAATCACCATAGATCATCAACATGAGCTCAATCAAAAGAATATATCCACATGGAATTTGAAGAGAGTAATGAACATTGTAAGGCATGGAGTGTTATCCACACTTGATGAATCCTTCAATGATGTTTCCAATGAACATGAGTCTATGATGCAGATAAGAATTAGTGATTGGGAGGCTAAGGATATTGCCAAAAAAACTTCAAAAATGTAGCTAATCCTAGTTCCAAGTAACAATGATTATTCATACACCCTCCATTCCATAATCTTTTCATGTTTTTTCTACTTTAAATTTTCAATTTAGGAGGATTGATTTATGTTGCATTTGTACTGTATAGGTACATTAGCCTGAAGGATTTTATGAGATTCCTTTCGGAGAGGGAAGGGGAGATAGTAAAGGCAATGGGTCTTTTTGAAGGAGGTCAAGATTTGAATAGAATCAATAAGGCTACCCTAAAGAACTGGGAGGCAAGTAAAACTCAGTATACTTTTAATTTCCATGCACACAACTTATGAGTCTAGCAATGGGTTTATGTATATATTTATCAAAGCAAAGGTGAGAGGTAATTTATTTATGCATTTTTTTTTAACCATGGGAAATAACTCAAGAGTATATCCAACAAACCGCAAGCCAAATATACCAGAAACTTGTGACTTAGCAAGGGTTCAGGTGTCCTGAAGCCCACCAAGGTGGACCTCTATCCCAGGGGTCGTATACCCTTCTAGCCTTATCACAACGGGCCAACATGTACATACTCTACCCCTCTCTAGATTTGAACCTATGACCTTCGAGAAGAAAACGCATGTTCTTAACCATGAGGCCCACTCAAGCTATAAAATTTATTTATGCCTGTTAACCATGGGTTTGAGTATGTACAAGAGACAATTTTATTTTTATTTTGCAACTAAACGTATTTAGGGAAATAAGAGCCCTTTCCATCACATTGAACCATATAAATATTGCAGTGAATAAATTATGTTAGATGGTGAATGCCATGATAGCGATAGTCATTTTACCCTATCCACTCCTTTTAAATAAACATATATTTATTTTTGGTTTTTATTTTTTCTTTCAAATTTCCAAAGACTTTTATTTATTATTGAGCATGGGGATTTCTCATGGACACCCTTTTCCATGAGTTTGGATATCCTTATCTTTTTTCATTCAAATTTATTTCTATTTGAAAACCTTTATTCTTCCGAGAAATGGGTTTTTGTTTTTTGGTTTAGGGGAGATGAGTGGCTCAATTCCAAAGAATGACAAATAGGGAAGTCCTCTAAAATCCAAATGGCCATAGGAGGCTTGGGATAATATGTGTACCCAAATCCAAGGGATGTTTGGGCCTTGATTGATTGAAATAGTTTAATGTCTTTGTAGCAAGATAATTTGGTATGGTTTTACAAACAACATACCATTTGGGCATAGGTTTGAAAGGATAGGATGCAACTAGCATACCATGGAGAGTCATTTCCAAAATAATGACTTCAAGAAATGGCTTTCTTATTTGGAACATTAAAAAAATGCCAATGAATTTTATTGACAACTATTTTAGGAGGTCATAGGTGGTAACTAAGCATTTTTTTGGACCAAATTCTCAAATCAAATTGAATCTTTACAAGACATCATTTATAATGTAGCAATATGGAATTAGTACATGTCACAATTAATCAATTTTGGCCAGAAGAAGACCAAGAAGGTACGCCCTCAAAATGCTTGGCTTGTCAATAACTGAAATCTCTAGGTATGCGATATATATAGGTTTCTCTAAAATTCCAAACTCATGTCTAGTTAGAGTTGCAAAAAAGGAAATTACTTGGAAGGATGGACCATATCTCCTTATATGGGGTAAGATAGACCTATATCATTATTAAACAACGAGTCAAGTGTATAACCATTTAATGGTCCATTTGTACTTGGGCACAAATGACCTCGTTTGGGAGAAGGTTTGGAATCAATATTATTGGATAAATATCTCTATTTCCTTTGGTGATTGGCTTGGGAAATGAACCTCACATGGGACAATCTATGTAAGTGAGGTTTTATGAGCTCCTCTCAATGTTGCACGTGCCTTACTAATTTAGAAAATATTGATACTTCTTATCACGTCATTTTCATATGTTTGTGACAACTAAGGGACTTTTTTTCAATGTATTATAAATCAACATTGATCACTCCTAATAAGATAAAATCCATGGAGGATATACCAATTACATGTGAAAATCCAAAGTGAACCCTCAATTTGACCATTAGAAATGTAGTGAAGATTCCCTTTATTAAGCATGCAATTGAGAAAGTATTCCTATGATAGTTGTGTCATCTATATCAACATGATTCATGTAAGTCCACGGCTCATTGAATGTTGAGGTTGCTTCAAGAGATCATTGAATTGCATAGTACAAGGCCATCCTTGAGTTGAATGCAAGCACATGGGTGAGGCATGGGATGATATTTGACCCCAAGCTCCATTTCCCTTCATTTCACCTCCATGAAAATCTATAAATGAAGGAATCCTCACACCATGTTCACAAGTTCATTTGATGCACAGTTATTCTACAAGAGTTTTTTGAAAGATGGTGAAGCACACATGATTATACCTTTTTTATTAAGCTTCAAGAGTGGTTGTGCTACCCAAATTTCCCCTCAATTGTCCATTACATAAGGGGAAATGTTGTCCAATTCACTACAAGATTGCGAGAAAGTGTTCTAAAGATGATAAAACCCTCCAAAGAGAGAGATTGGTGGCCATCTCCATCACCCCCTAAATGTGAAATCTTCCTTTTTCGTATCTAGGTTTCTCAATTGATGTTAGTATGAAACATTCTAATCCAGTTGGATATTGGTGGCCACCCACCTATTCCAAATTCCAACTGGCCCATCTTGATAGTTTTCAGTTCATTACATTTCTCTATAATGGGGACATTTATTTGTAATTGTAGGTTCTACACTTCTGGGGATATCCTAAATCCCTATACAACATCCAGGTGGATATTGGTGGCAACCCACCTATTCCAACTGGCTTATTTTGGAATTTTTCATGTCACTACATCTTTTTGTACTTCCAGGGCCGTTTTGGGGCCCTAAACAATGTTTTATTGGATTATCATAGTCAAATTGTAGACGAAGTAAAATTTTGACACCATAATACGTATTTCTCCAAAAGACCTTTCCAACGGGCTATCACATGCCTAAAACAGAGATCGTATGCAAAAGTTACGACCCCGGGAAGTTGATGTACTAACTTACCCCAACATGGCTCACATGAATTTTGGCGCTTCATCTCCTAGGGTTAGGTTTTTGGATGTCTAGGGTTTTGCATTCATGTTTATCATAAAAATTCCTTCAAAGCCTCATTATACTCATCTTCTGGCGAATGAGCATAGCCATCACATCTCTTCTCGGAGATAAAGCTACCACCATTCTAGCGAGTCGGGCACTCTGTATTTTTACAGTCTCTGTACATTTCTTTCATTAATAAAAATCATGTATTGTTGTATTTCTTTGTTTCTAGAAATTTTATGTGTATTTCAATGTAATATCTTTGCTTTCATTTCGTTCCAAAAATAATCTGGATCAGTGGTATTAGAGCAGGCTGCTCTTGATCATTTTTCAGTGCATGTCCCCGACAAGGTCCGAGTATAGCAAGTTGGGTCTCAAGCTTGTCTCTCTTGAGGACAATCGCTCTCGCATGCCCAAGAAACCCTCTATGGCAGCAGAAAAGAAAAATGGTGGAGCAAAAGATTCTATTAACATGTTGCTTGAGCAAGCTCTTGCGCAACAGAGGGATGAAATGATGGAGAATTTTTCCCACATCCTTCAATGCTTACCGATAGAAATAGATGCATTTTCATCAAGCAACCACTTTGGAGGAACCTCTCCCTTCAAGGTACAAGTTAATTTTGATATTCCCGTATTTGAAGGTCATATAGATGCGGATGCCTTAGAAAAATGGTTAAATATGCTAGAAGGTTATTTCTTTGTTCACAATTTTTACAACAAGGAAAAGATCACCTTCGCACTCCTCAAGGTTCTCCCCCATTTCAAACATTGGTGGGAAACTTACTGGGAGAAAAGTTCCATAGAGGAATCTGGAATATATGGGGCCGAGCCCACTTGGGATTTTTTTGTGGATGTGATCAAGGAACAATACTATCATGTTGATAACTATGAAGACCAGTACATGAGATGGACCACACTACGACAAGAGAAGAACCAAACAATGTCGGAGTTCACAAATACTTTCCATACCTTGCACACCAAGATGGGTATCAAATACTCAAAGCAACATCTGGTTCTGAAATACCGTGGGGCTCTGCATAGGTACATCCAAACCGAAAAGGATTTCCTAAACATCTCATCATTGGGAGTTTCCTATCGATATGTTGTCAAAATCGAGTAGAAATTTAGGCACCAAAACAAATGGGAGTTCGGCTCTACAAATCCGCAACAACCAAATCATGGTAAAGACGTCCCTAACCAATAGCCTCCAGACAACCTGTCCAAGACACAGGAAAAGAAGAGTAAAGGAAAGACGAAGAATGACACTGGGAAGTGGTGCAACTTCCAGAAAATCCCTTGGCACAACACCGATGAATGTCGCTCAAAACAGTCATTGGTGGCCAAGGTCAAAGACAAGGAGTCGAACCTTGATTTAAAATCTGATCCAGAAAATATTGAAAATAAACAGATCATTGACGTAGACCCCATTACTATTGTCGCTACCGCAACAATTCAACCAGAAGAACCAGTAGATCCTAAAGAGGGGGAGCGCCTATTCCATTCACAGATGTGGGTGAAGGGGACCCTGTTGCCTTTCATTGTTGATAGCGACATCCAGAAGAACCTAATCTCAGCTAAGGTCATCAAACAGTTGGGGTTGTTGACAACACCACACCTGCAGCCATACAACATCAGGTGGCTTTACCAGGGATGATATCTTTGTGTCATGCAATAGTGTCACCTGTCCTATGGCATCCAACCCTTCAAGGATGAGGTAGTGTGTGATGTTGTCGCTCTTGATGTCTGTGATGTTGTTTTGGGCCAACCATATATGTGGAAACGTCATGTTGTTTATGAGTCTTGACCTCGTAGTGTCATTATTATTCTAGGGGGTTATCTCTACAGGATACCAGAGGTAGTTTTGACTACTTTTCCACCAAAACAGTGCCGCAAGGTAATCTTTCATGCTTCAAAATTCATCCTCTTCACAGTCTATTCAAAGGATGCACATAAGGCCACTACAACCACTACAGCCTCAACACCTTCTATCCAACAGAAGTAGATTGCAGAAGAGAAAGAAGATATTGTGTCTTCACCTAAAATGGTGCCTACACAATGCCCCATTAAGCCCAGGGACAAAAGGTTGGTGGAACAAATTCAACCCCGCAAGCAACAAGTTCATGACAGCCTTCCACAGACCAAGCAACGCAACTTATCCAACAAGGCACGCATCTCACCAAGTTTCAGACCAAGCAACGAAACTTCTCCAACAAGGCACGCATCTCACCAAGTTTCAGATTCAGAAAACGTTTTCCCCTCTTCCTCGGGCACTCAATCCAATGGATATCATTGCATCCTAAGGGGGGAGGATTGATCCGGGTGGATATTGGTGGCCACCCACCTGTTCCAAATTCCAACTGGTTCATCTTGACAGTTTTCAGTTTAGCATGTTTCTCTGTAATGGGGACATTTCTTTGTAATTGTGGGTTTTGCACTTCTAAGGTTGTCTTGAAGCCCTACACAGCATCCAGGTGGATATTGGTGGCTACCCATCTATTCCAATTGGATTATTTTGGAATTTTTCATGTTAGTACATCTTTTTGTACTTCCAGGGCCATTTTGGGGCCCTAAACAATGTTTTCCTTGCTTGCCACAATCAAATTATAGGCGGAGTCAGAGTTTGATGGCATAATATGTAGTTCTTGAAAATATCTTACCAACGGGCTATCACACACCTAAAATGGAGATCATATGCAAAAGTTACGACCATGGGAAGTTAATGTACTAACTTACCCCAACGGGGCCCGCATGACTTTTGGCGCTTCATCTCCTAGGGTTAGGTTTTTGGATGTCTAGGGTTTTGGCATTCATGTTTATCATAAAAATGCCTTCAGAGATTCATTGTTATATATAAAATAATAATAAATAATATAATAAATACAAAATAAATAATAAATTATAACTTAAATAATAAACTAAAAGTCATGACTAAAGGTCATGACTCTCCATAAAAGTCATAGGGGCCATTATATAATGGGCTCCCGTCATTGTAATATTCATCCATTGTAAAAGCATTTTTTCATTATATATATTTTACTCATTATCTTATTCAGAATCTTATATCTCCAAGTTTTACGCTCCATTTGTATCAAAGTTGGTCACTCCCCCATATCATAGTCATTTCCCACACCCCCCACATTTTTCCCCTCACCCGCAACCCCCCTGTTTCCCCCACACTCCCCAAACCTTCTCCCTCATCATAGCCCTTCCCACCGTCCTGTAAGCTCTCCCCCTCTTCCCCACTCCCTCCCGTAACTATCCCCCACTCCCTCCCAGCCTCTCCCCACTCCCCGCGACCTATTGCCACCCCATCCCCCACACTCCACCCCATCCCCATTCTCCCATGATCTATTTCCCATTCGCCATTCCCACAGTCTGCGTCACATTCCCTTTCATCATTCGACCACCATACACCCCTCTCCCACGCTTCACTCCCATTCGCCCACCATACACTCTGCACTCTCCCGCAACCTCCACTCTCCACAGCTTTCACACATCCTTCCACACACTCCCATACTCTAAATAGTCGTACCCCCCATTACACCATTAATTATATA
>ML817895.1:81542-91833 GCA_009831015.1 Picea engelmannii
AGGGAAGTAATGACTTCCAAAGGTAGCTACATCTTCCAAATGTAAAGGGAGGGATAAACCTCCAAGAGGAAGATACAATCCTCCAATATCAAGAGATATTTGAACTCTCCATCCTTGCCCCTTCCTTCCACCCAAGAATATATCAGAGATAATAAAACTTTACATTAAATCATCACCATCAACCAATCATCACATAGAACCTGATAATGCTTCCTGGGTCTTCTTCAATTTCTACAATTTTTCAATTCTTGGAGTACTCTGATCCTGTAGATAATATTACTCAATGTATTCTCTGAAACTCCTCCAATTTTCACTCCTTTAATCCTCCCCATATAGAGGTTATAGAAACAATGGTATACTTTATTCAATTCTGGTCTATTCAGAAGACCCAACTTGTACAGCATGCCCCACACTCAATATTTAACATCTAATTATAAAACTCATACAAAAGAAACTAAAGTCTGTACTCTTTCTAATGGAAGTTGTCCCACTTCATTTGGATTCTATATGAAGAAGTTATGACTGTTTTACCCGGAACACTTGTTTATTGACTAGCTTCAGGACTGGTCACAAACCTTATCTTCCACAGAGTGTATCTCCATAATTATAGCGAATCAAGAGCTGAAATTTTTACCAGAGGTACCTTGACATGTCTTCTCAATACCATAGCGATTTAACCAACTGAATCATTCTAGAAAAAAAGTTATAGAAAAAATGGTAAGATGACCTGAAAATAACATACCTTAGAACACATCACCAAAAGACTTCATCCTCCCTTGAAATCCGGCCTTCTTTTACTTATTATTTCCTCTGAAATTCGACTTGTATCAAAATGAATGTATAATGATGTTTATTTATACCATTTATGTCACTTCATTTTAACATTAGGGCCGACCTGACACTTTCTTATTTTGTAATTATTTTCTTTAATTATCTTCAGGGCTTAGATGTACTTCCTTCTTCAATTCACTTTGTCATCTTCAAAAATTCATTTCTCCTCAACCATGAGGATCCACGTGGCGTGCCACATACCACCTGAAACAACATGATGTATACTATCCATTCATGGGTGTTATATATGCATGTGCATTTTCCTTCATGTCCAAATACCTTCATCAATCTTGTGGTCCAAAACCCATGACTAGGGTTGACATCAATGACAACAACCAATCTTCCAACATTAACTTCCAAGATTGATCTAATAGATCAAGCATGTTCCAAATGTACAATTCCCAATGAGTGTCTAGAGGATTCTCCCAAAAAGAGGGAGAAGACTATGCCGAAACGTTTACTCCAATAATTTAAGAAATATTTCCAGTATTCATGAAGACAACTAGAACAACCACGATTCATATATAGTATGAGATGCAGAGGGAGAAATCCCCATATTTAAAATTGAGTGGCGGTTGGTGCAATACATCAGTTGGGTCTTGGAAACATGACTACAATAAAATATAGAGTTACCTCCATGAAAGAAGAAGAGCTACATTCAATATCAGTTATTGAGCCACTCTTAGTTTCAGATGAAGTTGTTGTCATGATGGAGTAGAGGAGTTACTCTCTGATTTCAGCAGTCACAGTGAGAATGGAGCAACCATTCTCAACTTCAGAGTAGCTACAGGTGTAGAGTCTCAGTTCCAGAAGGAACAATTGTAGAAAGAGGAGAGGACATACTCTTAAGCAGTGAGACAGATAGTGCTTTGTAGAGAGCACATAGAGCTAGCACATGATTGTGCAGATTGAGTTGCAGCTGAGCAAGTGTACCATATTGGTACAATGTAATGTGAAAATTTGGTTTGAAGTTGAAGATAGAAATACTAAAGTTTGCAGGTTGAAGAAGGATCTGTACAAGTTGAAGCAAGCTCCTAGAGCTTGATATGGCAGAATTGACAGTTTCCTGACGAGCTTGGGATTTACCAAGAGTAAAGTTGATTCTAACCTTTACCTCAAGGTTATGAATGATGAGCCAGTGATGTTGCTACTATATGTAGATGATGTATTCTTGACAAGATGAAGAAAAATTCATCACAGATTGCAGAAGAAGCTCACTACAGATTTTGATGAAATACCTAATGCATTATTACTTAGGTCTCGAAGTTTGGTAGAGCCCAGAGAAGATCTTCCTTAACCAAGGGAAGTACGCAGTTGAAATACTAAATATGTTTGATATGTTGGAGTGTAAATCCATGAACACGCCCACAGAAACAAAGTTGAAGCTCCTGGTTGATACTTCGTCAGAATTGGTTGATGCTACGTTTTACAATCAGATTATTGGTTCGGTGATGTATCTGACAAATACCAGACCATATATATGTTTTTCCTTGTGTTAGTATCTCGTAGAACCCATACATGTTCACCTCGATGATGCAAAACATGTGATGAGATACCTTAAGGGTATGTTGGGTTTTGGTCTATGTTATACTAGAGATCATGACTTCAGACTAAGTGGTTATACTATTTCAGATTGGGTTGGAAGTGTCTCTGACAGAAAGAGCACCTGAGAATGTTGTTTCATTCTAGGGTCAACCATGATCTCATGGCAGAGTAGGAAGCAATCAAGTATTGTTCGCAGCACAGCAGAAGCGAAATATATTGTAGCATGTTCCTCCAGTGGTGAAGCCAAATATGGTTTTAGATGTTGTTGACAGATCTATTTGATATGGAGATGGAAGCTACCGTGATCCTATGTGATAACCATAGTTGTATAAATATGATGTGTTCCATGATGAGTCGAAGCACATAGAGATCTGATATCACTTCATTCGTGATATTGTGCAGAGAAGATCCATAAAGCTCTATTATGTTGGCACAGATGAACAGGTTGTTGATGTGTTGACCAAGCCTCTATCTCATGTAAAGTTTAAGCACTTTCAAGACAAGCTTGGTGTAGTCTAAAAGGACCTCCCTCGAAAGGGGGAGTAGTGTTGATGCTAGCCTAGTGCTAAAGATTTCCAGCTTCGTGTTGATGTTGTTGTGATGCCATCCTAATGCTGAAGATTTCCAGCTTCGTGTTGATGTTGTTGTGATGCCAGCCTAGTGCAAGAGATTTCCAGCTTCATGATGATGTTGTTGTGATGCCAGCCCGGTGTTGAAGATTTCCATCTTCGTGTTGATGTTGTTTTGATGCCAGCCTAGTGTTGAATATCTCCAGCCTCGTGCTGATGTTGTTGAGATGCCAACCTCGTGCTGAAGATTTCCAGCTTCGTGCTGATGTTGATGAGATGTAAGCTTCGTGTTAAATATTTCCATCTTAGTGCTGGTGTTGATGAGATGCCAACTTCGTGTTGAAGATTTCTAGCTTAGTGTTGATGTTGATGATGCTCCAACCTTCATGCTGTGATGTTGTTGTTGTTGATGTTGTATAAGCCTCGTGTTGTTATTGATGACAATGATGTATTAGTGTTATACTAATCCATGTTGATGCAGATGATGATGATGCCATTCCAACTCCTTGTTGTGGATGATGATATTGATGATGAGAAAAACTTCTGATGATTTATGTTTCAGTGTTCCAGATGTTGTTGATGTTGTTTCCCTCTCTCTCTCCTGATGATGTTGTTTCCCTCTCTCTCTCTCTCCTGATGATGTTGTAGAATACCCTTCTTGTTAAGGGGGGGTGTTGAAATATCGTAACTACAAAGAGTATTCTATTTATTATTGAGTCATTATTCATTAGATCATTCCCCTTTTGTGGATTGATCATGTCGGACATTGTAATTGACCAAATCCCCTTTTGCGGATTGGTCATACCCTAATTTTATTATGCGAATTAAAAAGTCGCCCCCCAGGCCTAATTAAAGTGGTTTTAACCACTAAGAAGACAAGTCATCCCTACCCAGTGAAGAGACACCTTTCCAGAGCCAACCAACTAGTATAAATAAAGGAGGCCAATGCCTCATTATCTCACTCACTCATTCACTCATCAAGTGTGCAAGTTTGGTAGCTGCAGTTGGAAGAAGAAGGAAGAGAAAGGTGCATTGCTCAGTGTTGGATATTCTCTGGTGTTTCGGTTTATTGTCTTGGCATTGTATTGGCTATCTATATTAAGGAAGTTTTGCTGGGGTTTTTTCCCCATGAGGGTTTCCCAGGATAAATGATGTGTATCTTGTGATTATGTTTCTCTCAATGATCGTACCTATGTTATTGTTATCTAGTAAATTGAAAAGAAACCTAATAATATCTCAAAACTTAAGATATATGACTAAGTGAAGTGACCCTTGGTGGACTTGATATCTAGCAGATCAATATCGGCCAAGAGATCCTCCATGAATTCCCTAGTGGAATCCCTCATAATATTTCCACCTCTCTTTTCATAGGCATGCAACATAGTGTTAAAATTTGCCAGGAATGAGAGGAGCATAACAAACACTTCCCTGCAGAGAGAGAAGAGGTTTCCAGTATAGAACCTTTTCATTATACACTATGAGCATGTGAATATTAGTAATAGAAAAATAAATACTCGAGGGTAGATGTGATAAATTCACTTGAAGTCGGTTGGTCGAGCTTGACCAGTCTTCCAATTTGAACTGTTGGGGATTTTAGAGGGTGCAAAAGCCACCAGAGGCTTCTCAAGAACTTCATGATATTCCTATGCTAGAGTGCCAAATAAATCTACTTTCTTGGAGGACATGAGTGTTACAAGGGAAAAACTCTCTATGGCCAAGGGTAAACCACAACAGACAGTTATGACTGCAGAAATTAACTCAATTCCAACATGTGCTATATAAACTAATGTGCAATACGAGGAAGAAGCCTACCTCGATCCAATCGTTTGATGTTGTTCCACCGTTGAGCACTTTGACCCAAATCTTTACACATGTAAGAAGTTCTCAATAAACACGCGATGCAAGTATATAATGACAATATATAAAATGAGTTAGCACATCAAATAACACAATCCATTAATAAACATTACAAACATGCCCATGGATAATAATCATATATTTGCAAGATATCGATAGGATGGGAAAGGAGTATTTCTATTAATAATTGATTAACAGAAGTATCAACATTACAGACTTCTGTGTCGGCACGGTTTGAAACCAAGAAACCAAGTTCCTTCCAACTGGGTCTCCACCACTTCAATCCTCCACCAAAGGCAAGCTCATAGCAAAGAGGTAATGAGGTCCTCTCGACAATAAGGAAAGAGCTTGGGGGCTGAACATTGTGTTCAGACTTGAGGGACAAAGGGATGCAGACTCAATATGAAGTAATTTCTCCACAGTAACTTTGCTCTCAAAGTTGAATGTTTTCTCCTCTTTTTCATAGCTCGAAATTGTGCTCTTATAGCCTCCAGAATGCAACTGAAGGGTTGAGTCGGAACGTTTCAAGTATATGGAAGGCCAAAGATTAGATATCGTTTGTCGTGACATGGAAACCCGACCTCATTTTGTATTTTCTGGCACAAATCTTGATATATGTGAGTTGTAGTGGAGCAGCAAGCGTATACACATCTTGCAAAGCAGTTAGGGAGTGTATATGTGGAAAAAAAAATATATATTGGTTCTATATTTATCAAAAAGGGGTTGATAAGTCTGCATAGGGAAATGGAAAAAGGCCCTCTATGCAAGATAGCAATGGTAAGGCAAATCTTGCTATAACAGATGCCCCCTAATGCGTGAGATCAGAGGAGTATATGTGATGGTCAAAATACATTATAAATAACCCAGAAGTGGAGTGGTAGAGAACCAACTGGACGAACTCAATTGCTCATTACATTATGTACTGACTTTGTATACATGGTTGCCAAGAATACAATGCAGATCCATGTTGAAAATATACCAACAAGTGTTCATGGCCATGAGTAGGCAAGTATAAATGCGGTTACATGCCAATAGTTGTCATAGTCACGAACAAGGCCCAGTGAAACCAGTCTCAAAATCAATCTGAAGATATTTGTATACCATGGAGTACAATCTAATCTCCCATGATCGCTGAAGTCAAATAGGTATTGGTCCAATGAAATGGAAGCAACAACTCAGGAAAGTTGCATCCACAAAGTGATGTCTTCAAGTCTTCAATACAATCCGCCAATGGTGCCTACATCATGTGAATAAATGAGTTGAGGTTGAACACGATGAGACATCGTTTGATTACCGATCATTAAGGTATACCGTTAACAAACGCGAGACAACCTACCAATGATGAAAGTAGGTATCAAGGCACTGAGTACATCTCTACAAATGTGAATAAAGGAGTTGGTGTCGAACACTTGAGAGATCCATTGATCAGGAGACATTGATGTATTCCCATCTGTCAATGGTGAGAGAGCCTGCCACTAATGACTGCAAGCCTCAAGGTACTCATAAAACTCTAGGTCTCGTATCCATAATACATGAGTTGGAGTCAATGGAAAGAGACCCGCTGAAAGGAGAGCATTAAGGCATCTCTCATCAGTCAGCATGAGGAACAAAGCAGGAGCTTCATGATTTGGTGGAGATCGGACGAAGAACATGTTCACGAACCAACGACCCTGTGTGTCTTTCGTGTGTGCCAAATGCAAGCGATACACGAAAAGGACCCTCTGAATAGCAGCCAATGATGAAAACTACTGACAAAGGCGAGGAAACCACCAATAAGGATAATGGCATCCAAGACACTACACGAATCCCAAAGTGTGAATAGATGTCTTGCCATCGAACACAAGGGAAACCACCCAGTCAACGACCCATGATGAAATATCGATTGTTGGGTTCAAGGTGACCTACCAATGATGAAAGTAGGGCCAGGGTGCATCATAAGACCAAAGTATCACGTGATTCTGAGATAAACTGAGGGTATGGACGACATGCAAAGTCAAGATTTCTGAGGAGTGGCCGACATAGGTTGATAGACTTCCTTTGAAGAAGAGCATGAGACATACGGTGGACTCCGACAACATAGACTTAATGATGTGACAACTAGATGCATGAGGCATCCATAATGTTCTCTATAGTGACTGGAAGATTAACCAGTCGGTAGAGAAAATTCTGTAACGAGATCAGCTTCCTAAGGCCGTGCTAAACCCAAAATTATGGTGATGCAAGGACTCAATAACTTTGTGCTATGTTCAAAGGTGACACGACTGTTGTCAATTACAAGATAGTACTCCCTTCCCACCCGTCTTTTTATTTTTATTTTTTCATAACAAGTGAATGTGATGATACAGAGGAGGGAACGCGTGTCGCAAGTAAGCAAAACTAGTTCCAACAGTGGAACGTACCTATGCTCAATGCAAGGAAATGCATGTGGGAGATGGACACTCAGGGTGATGTTCCTTCCAGGGTATAGGGTGTCAAATTACGAAGGATATAAACAAGGCTCTGCTTGGTTGAGGATGCAAACTGCATGTGCCATGGTTTATAACACAAAGCGAGAACCGGCTAAAGGCTCAATACTACAAGCAAGGGCATGAGATGTAATCACAATTTAATGCCAAAAAATGTCCTTTTTTATATCTTTTAGTCTACTTGGTGTGAAAAAGGGGTAAACTTGTGCCAAATAGACGCCTTTTCAAATCCAATTTATGAGTGTGAAAAAGACAAGTTCACTCGACGATCTTTTCCATTTTTGATAGCAAGTCGAAAAAGAGATTAACTAAGACTCATGATCTTTCAAATCCAATTTTAACGAGTGTGAAAGGGACAAATCACTCGACAATCTTTTCAATTTTTAATAACAAGTTGGAAAAGAGCTTAACTAAGACTTGTGACCTTTCGAATCCAACTTTAATGAGCGTGAAAGGGACAAATCACTTGACGATCTTTTCAGTTTTTGGACAAGTCGGAAATGAGATTAACTGAGACTTGTTTGGAAGATTCTAGGCGGAAAGCCATGGGGGAGGCCAAGGCTCCCATACCGATCTTCTATGGAATGTCAGCGTCTTATGAAGAACCGACACAAGCTCTGGAAGACCCAAAGCTCTCCAAGTCGAGGAGGACAAAGTGCTAACGTAGGTTATCATCTTTGTGATATATAGGATAATGTCTGTTCCTGGAAAAGACATATGTGAAGGCATTGGATACCCAACAAGACCATCCCAATCAAAGGGAACCTCATCAAGACTTGGAGGGAGAGAACTCGGGAAGAGTAAAACTCTCTCTTGTTTAGAAGGTGAAGTAATAGAAATTCTAAGGACATGGCATAGAAGGTGTAGAACCAAAACCAAAAGATCGAGATCGACCAAAAATAGCATTAGCGCGACCGCTTCCTTAGACTTGTCACTCTCCAAGAGAAGAGTGGGGTTGATCGAATATTGCATCGATACGACCACTTCCTCAACCATTGGTTGAATAGGATGCGAGACAACAAGCTCAAGAGGTGCATCACCCCCAAAAATAGGAGTGTTGTCGGTCGAAGATTGCATCGACGCGATTGTTGGTTGAACAAGATGCGAGACAACAAGGTCAAGAGACGCATCACCCCTGAACATAGGAGAGGTGTCGGTCGAAGATTGCATCGACACGACCACAAGTTGAACATGATGTGAGACAACAAGGTCAAAGGATGCATCAACCCCTAAAGGAAAAGGGGTGTCAGTCGAAGATTGCATCGACATGATTGTTGTATCAACCAAAGAAGGAACATAGTGTTGTGAAACCATAGATGCCTTAGAACCCAAAGGGCCCTTAGGTGAGCCCCACGCTTCTTGTATCCCAGCAGTAACAAGACACAAATGAGTAAGGTGACTTCCTTCGCAAGTCCTGCAAAGGAATCTAGGCTTACGTCTGAGACGTCTAGGCTTCTCAATCATATGAATGCCCCCAACATGACTTGCAGTGGCTGGTGACCTGCTCCCAGCATGACTTGCAGAGGCTAGTAGAAAATATCCAACATGACTAGCAAAGGTTGGTGATGAATCCCCAACATGACTAGCAGGGGTTGGTGATGGATCCCCAACATGACTAGTAGAGGTTGGTGATGGATGTGCAGTGTGACTAGCAATGACCAGACATGTGCCCCCATCATGACTTGCAATGGCTGGTTGTAGGTCTTCAACATGACTCACATAGGTTGTCGACCAATCTCCAACATGACTAGCAGAGGTTGGTGATATAACACTAGTATGACACGCAGTGACTGGACTTGTGCCCCCAACATGACTTGCAGTGGCTGGTTGCAGGTCTTCAACATGAATCGCAGAGGTTGTCAACCAATCTCCAACATAACTAGCAACGGTTGGTGATATAATGCCAGTATGAAACACAGTGACTGGACTTGTGACTGGAGGTTGTCGACCGATGTCCAACATGACTAGCAATAGTTGGTGATATAATGTCAGCATGCCACGTAGTGACTGGACTTGTGGCGGTACTAAATTGTGGCATTTGAGTTCAAGGTGCAAGGAAAGATTGATTTTGAGAAATTGTAGGCCAGGAAGGATCCTGGTTTACACCCTGTCCCTGTCTGGCAGGATAGTATCCTCCTCCATACTGATTCATAAAGGGTTGTAAGGGCATCGACACTAAGGAAGCCACTTGCGAAGAGAAAGTGACATGACAAGGGTTACTCATGTGAGGATATATGTTGCTCCCAGATGAAGGAACTTTGTGAGGGGTTTGCCCATACTATAAAAATAATTCCCCCCTGATGAAACACCAGAGGGTAGATAGAGATCCTCCATGGGAAAAGTGTTTGTAGGAACCGACATAGTGTGTAATGTTCTTGACTTGGCTAGTCTAGGAAACACTACTAATGTGTGTGTAGGATCAAAGGTTTACAGCATATAAATGATCATACAAATAATAAATGCCACAAGGGACTGCAAAGTTTGTATTATGATATCTCTGTGGATTACAAAATGACCGAATGCGGCTAAATAACTGACAATACTCGACTAGATTAACATATAAAGGATCTTAGCCAGAATATAAATAAGCAACTACGGCTGAATAAAATAACAACACTTGGCTAGATCAAAAGACAAAAGGATCTTAGCCGAAATACAAATAAGCAACTAAAAGATAATACCCGAAATATGGGAGCACTGCGGAATCAATGAAGAATGATGGAAGACCTGGATGATCTTCCCGATGACTAGGGTGTGTCTTTCAACACCGAAATCAGCCAACTAGTGTCTTCCCCCCGGAATACACTGAACTATCTCTCCTGAGATGTGCCTCTTCTCCTCAATGAAAAGTCATAATCTGCATAATGATGAATTAGGTCGTTGACCCTTCCTTTATAGCTTTCCAAAACCCTAAATCCCTATTGAAACCCTAATTCACTGTTGACTTCCAAAACCCTAAATCACTGCTGAAACCCTAATTCACTGTTGACTTCTTCCCTCCAAGTGACTTTTACTTTATTTTAT
>ML817895.1:92334-108337 GCA_009831015.1 Picea engelmannii
CCAGCCACTGAAAGTCACTTATCACCATCTTATCCTGTAGTGCTATTCTTCCCGATTCTGATGAGTTATCACACTAAGAGGTTTCTCCACGCAATATGCCCATTATGATCTTCTTAGTGAATTTAATTAAGATATGACCCATAATAACTCAAAATTACGGAAATCGTCGGAATGCAATGAAACCAAAGCCAAGCTATGCGGAATGGATCTTGATGATGAACAATGCAAGTCGGGCCCAAATAAACCCCTTAGTATCTCCCAAATGCTCTATCACCCCTATTTGGCTACTCAGGTAAGCATAACACTCTGAAATGTTGTAATGTTATAATGTCCCAAAATGGGGACATTACAGTCCTCCCTGCCGGAAGATTGCTTGTCCTCAAGCAATAACAGAATCCAACTACATATGATACCAGGATCCCATATCCACATGTGTGACACAAGGTAGACTCCCCTCAAGATGTGGTCTCTCCAAGTGCTCACCATACATGACACCCACATGCTCCTAATGAGTAGAATGATCAATGTCCAACGAATCTTAGTCAACTCCCCGAGCAACCACTCTACTCTAAACTCAACTCCATCAAACGCTGAACTACCAAGCATTCCAATCCCCGGATCCCATATCAAAATATGAACTGCAATGCCTCGTGAGATATAATCCTATAACATATCACTACCATGAGTCTCCTGCAAATAACACACGGTCTCAAACTGAAATGAGTCTGCCCTACCAGACCATACCAAACCCAACACGACCCCCACCGATTGAACATGTTGCTGTCATAGTGAGGTACTACAAGACCTCAACGAATCACCAACTAGTGATGTGCTCTCCCCAATACTGAAACTCAATGGAAAATCAAGGGGACTTCCCCCTACAAAGGTCCACTCGTCTCCACTAGTCAATGAAATGACCAACCCTGTAATCCCAGGGTCCCATGCTAGTCTCTGACAGGGACCATCATGCTGATGTTGCCCTACTCTGATCATGATTGTCTGATCAAAGTATCCATTATGGATCCTCCACTCTTGGATCCTCATAAGATGAAACAAACTATTGACCAAATGGACTCCTGGATCCCATGTCAAATTTGGAAGTTCATCACTTCCAATCCCCACTAACTGTTGATGTGCCCTACCAGTAACTACCGAAATCACTCCATCCTCATCCCAATGAGAGTCTGAATATGTAGCAACCTCTGAGATATCCTTTGTCACATGGCCTAGTATACTCTCCATCATGCCCAAGGCCTTAACTGTCTGCGTCTGATGATCCACCCCTATCTTGATGTATGCAATCAAGACACTCCTATTAGGTGGTCTCGGCCTGCCAACTCTCCATGCCCCCTGCCACTGTCTAGCTCCTCCTGTGCTACTATCGATGATGAAAGTATCTGGAAAGGCCATCATAAATATCTGCAATCAACTGTAGGACTGGAAAGTAGCATATGATTTGGTCAATCCAAAGGTCTTAACCAAAACCTCATCCATCGACACCCATGGTAAATAATCACTTGTACTCATCACTGAACACCAACCATCGGGTACAACAGTAGGTATCTTTACCAACTATGGGTCAATCATTCTCCATCCATAATCACTCACGCAACTACTTCTACGGTGAAGGTGATCTCCCAGATCTGTATACTGCTGCAAGGGAGAGGAATCCCCATGCTCTACTGAGTACATCTCCTCCCTGCCATCCAGTGCATCCCCCTGAATCCCATTGTACACCTCTGTATGTCTCTGTGAACTACCACTCATCATTGTGTGCCCCTGCATACTCATGTGATCTCCTGTATACACCTGCAACATCATGGATCCTAGGTGTACTACGGGGTCATCCTCTACATGAAGGTCAACCAATCCTGGAACATAAATGGAAGTGTCCTCAAAACTGCCCCTATCTCT
This sequence comes from Picea engelmannii, assembly GCA_009831015.1. Lineage (NCBI taxonomy): Eukaryota > Viridiplantae > Streptophyta > Pinopsida > Pinales > Pinaceae > Picea > Picea engelmannii. The sequence goes on from ML817895.1 coordinate 94,249, forward strand.
GGAATCCCCGTGTGTACGTGTGTGCCCAACTATCTCACCACCCCTCGTGAAGGGTGGTCCTTGTGACCTATGGATATCCTCATGTATCTCTGGATCATATCTCTCCATACTCATCAGTGATCCTGGGTACTCCTCATGCTCCTCCCTCAATTGGTGCTCCACTTCTAAACCACCAACATCCTCTCACAATGTGGCTGAGGGATATGTCTGACTCTCTGCTGAAATAGGTGTAGTGGATTTTTGTCTAGTTTCCTCAAGGAGCTCCTCTAATCTAGGCTCTGATTCCTGAAGGGTTTTCTGTGTGCCTTCCAAGAATCTCCGTGTTCTCACCAACTCATGAGTGAGTCGGTCCACCTCAACCTCCTGCTCCCTCAATGCCCTGTGATACATCTCACCAACCTCCAATAGGTAATCCCTATCCATCAACAATTGTTGGTAGTCGACCCTCATCACAATCACTCTCTCCTTGAGTGTATGGAATTCATCAATGAAAAGTCCCCCATCTAAACTATCTTGTGCCATCAAGGCCCTCCAACAATAACTTGCCACCAATGCATGTGTATCATCAATGCATTTAGTGGCTTCCATGATCATGCCCTCACTGACTCTCAACTGTCCTGCCAAGTGTCGTGACTCCTGGTCACAATCCTGCTGAGGTGATACCTCATGCCTCTCACTGCTAGTGTCAACAATGGAATCCCCAACAACACACTCCTCAAAATATAAGGCACTGAACTGCCCAATGTCCCCTGTCCTACTGAGTCCTCTTGCATGCCACTGCACGTCATCACCAACTGCGACCCCTATCTGAATCACACCATATCTTGTATGGGCAGTTGTATCCTCCTGTGCACTCACCCTACTAATATCATCTGCGCCTGGATCCCATACAGATGTGTCCAAACACGTTCTATGGTCATTCCGACCAATAAGGAGTGCATCCTCATCATTGTAGATCGATCCTGGGAGTGAGTGTCCCAACAAGTTGTCGCTCTCCACAACCTAGTCCATCAATGGAATCTCCAAGAGTGGTGATTCACTCTCCTCATACTGATAGGTATGTGTAAGGTCAACTATCTCCAAGCCATACCTCTTCTCCTAGGTTTGCAGATCCATATGTTCCTTGTGTACAATCCCCACACAAGGTTTCTCTACCATATCAGGAATGCCCCTGATATCCTCATGTGTCGTAGCTAGCATAGGTGACTGAGAAGATGAAAAATGTGGTTCACTCATCATAGGAAGCTCATCATTCTCCATGCATGACTTCCTGGAAGCCATGTCTATACCCACCGGTAGGTCATCCAACCTCCTAAGCTCATCATGTTTAAGTGCTAACACATATGAATCCTCACAAGTGTCACCACTATGCTGAAGTGTTGAATCCTCAACATTACCTGATGGGGAAGATGAAGGATATGCGATATCATCCTGTCCCTCAAACTGTCCCTCAGATGCGCAAGACTCACTACCCTTATCGGACTACTCTAAATAGGCATCTATGGTTTCATTCACATGCATCTCTTCATCCTCATTGTCATAGTGCACCTCAACAATATCCACCTTCCCTTTACCCCTGCATCGGTGAATTGGCTTCCAAGGAACTTTGCAACTGTAGCAATGCTCCCTGCATCTAATGGGTGTAGGCTCCATCTGTGCTCCTGTCAATCCACTCGCTGGTATTGATGTATCTACATCCTTATCTGATTTTCCCCTTAGGCTGGCAGGAAAACCAACTCTGATACCACTGTAATGTTCTTGACTTGGCTAGTCTAGGAAACACTGCTAATGTGTGTGTAGGATCAAAGGTTTACAGCATATAAATGATCATACAAATAATAAATGCGACAAGGGACTACAAATTTTGTATTATGATATCTTTGTGGATTACAAAATGGTCGAATGCGGCTGAATAACTGACAATACTCGACTAGATCAACATACAAAGGATCTTAGCCGGAATATAAATAAGCAACTGCGGCTAAATAAAATAACAACACTCGACTAGATCAAAAGACAAAAGGATCTTAGCCATAATACAAATAAGCAACTAAAAGATAATACCGAAATATGGGAGCACTGCGGAATCAATGAAGAATGATGGCAAACCTGGATGATCTTCCTGGTGACTAGGGTGTCTCTTTCAACACCGAAATCAACCAACTGGTGTCTTCCTCCTGGAATACACTAAACTATCTCTCCCGAGATGCGCCTCTTCTCCTCAATGACAAGTCATAATCTGCATAATGATGAATTAGGTCACTGACCCTTCCTTTATAGCTTTCCAAAACCCTAAATCCCTGTTGAAACCCTAATTCACTGTTAACTTCCAAAACCCTAAATCACTGCTGAAACCCTAATTCACTGTTGACTTCTTCCCTCCAAGTGACTTTTACTTTATTTTATTATCCCTTGATTAAATAACTTAATTAATTAATTAATTAACCATTTTACCTCTAAAAAGTGATTTATCCATCCTTATGGCTTCTCCAGCCACTGAAAGTCACTTCTCACCATCTTATTCTGTAGTGCTCTTCTTCCCGATTCCAATGAGCTATCACACTAAGAGGTTTCTCCATGTAATATGCCCATTATGACCTTAGTGAATTTAATTAAGATATGACCCATAATAACTCAAAATTACGGAAATCGTCAGAATGCAATGAAACCCAAGCCAAGCTGTGCGGAATGGATCCTGATGATGAACAATGCAAGTCGGGCCCAAATAAACCCCTCAGTATTATCTCCCGAACTCTCTGTCACCCCTATCTGGCTACTCGGGTAGGCATAACACTCTGAAATGTTGTAATGTTATAATGTCCCAAAATGGGGACATTACATAATGGAAGAAGGATAAGTGGATGGAGCATAACACGTGGAAGGATTGCTTAATTGGGAACTTACTTCTCGCATAGTGGATCCGTAGGAAGGAAGATTCCAACCTCCTACCGTAAGAGGTGTTTGAAGGATATGACTCCTACCAAACAGAGAGGGATAAGAAGGAGGCATCATGCCCCCGGACCCAAAACTTGTATTTGCATAAGGAGGTGAGATAGAGGATGGCAAGTGCGAAGACATATCAAGCATACCATGCAAAAATAATTTGAGACCCAAGGTGTGGACTGAGTATTATGATTATGCATACCATAATGCGAAGCGAAAGGATCCATCCCCATGAAATGAGTGGACATCATGGGGGGGGGGGTTAGCCGTAAATGAGGGAGCAAAAGGAACTCCACTGTCCATGATAATGAAGACTTAGTATAGACTCCTAAGTCCAACTAGTAATCAAAGAGCATACCAAAAAGTCAAACGACCAATATGCATGCAAATGGGCTAAAGTGGCTGAGTGGCCTCCCTCGCTAAAGAAGGTATGTCTCATCCAAGAGGGACCTGAGACTCCCTGCTAAAGTTTGGAGGTAACATAATCAATTATAAGGGCCCTCGTAGGCTTAACAACCAGTCGGTTAGATCCCCCCGAAGAGGTAATCTTCCATAAAGGTTGTGTGATGTCCGACCCCTATCTGACTCAGGATAAAAGCAAAATAACCCTTGCAAGTAACCTATGAGAAACCTAAGTCAAGCAACTAATCAACCACTGTATAATCGATGCACATGCGAACAGTCATAAGTCTGGATTACCGTATGGGTAGGGTAGCAAAGCCCAAAACCTTGAAAGTATTGTCTCTCACAGAGGTATGGATACTAGCAAGATCCCCAAATACGAATAAATCCACAGAAATATCTTTGACTCTAGGTGAGTATCCAGGGGTTATCCCTTCAACAAACTTTGTGTGACCTCGCGCTTAACTCCGGTGTGAGTGGAGCCTCCTGATATTACCAATTATACAATGGATTTCTCAACTCCATGTCTCAGACACATATGTTGATTTAATTGCCTTGGAGAAGTTTATTCACAAAATCCTATTCCAAGGCACTAAATCCCAGGCTAGTTTGTGCACCCTAAACAATAAAATCGTTACTATTCAATTTTAGTTTAAAGCGTAAATTTGATTGGGCGTGATTACTCAAAAAGGTATGGAAATGAAACTCATGGTGTTACGACTCTGCATGAAAATAAAAATAGATATAATGCAAAGCCTAACTTTAACTTTTTAGTGAATGATATGCTAAATAAAAACAATGAAATATTCAATTTTAACTCTGCAACTCAGAAGTAAAATGCAATCTTTCGCTAAATGTGCTAAGCTAATGATAAAGGTTCCAAGACAAAAAATACCAACCAATGCAAAATACCTATTTTTTTGTATTTTCAATGTATTAAAAAGAGAATGCATGGACTGATAAGCGACTTGATATATAACTTCTACTGTGTATAAAAGCAATCACTCGACCAGAATACCAAGCAGCTAAGCAGGCAACCCAACTACTAAGGACAAATAAAAAACGGAAAACAAAGAGAAATACACCGCCCAAAAATTCAACTCCAAATAGGTTTCCTGTCATCCCAGATAATCTCAACAGACACCATAGAGACCTAAGAAGGCTCAGTGATCCTCAAAACCTACCCAATAATCACTAAACCAAGCAAGGGAAAGTGGTATACGTGATTGTTCAAGAGAAAAGAACATATATACGCCTCTTGCAGTGGGACAACAAGCGTGTATACACGACTGCCAAGGCAAATAAGGGCATATATCTTTTAAAACAAGGCTAGGCAAGGGTAAAAGGCTGAAAAACTCAGACCCAGAGTGAACAGACTCTGTCCAACTGTGACATGACAAGAAACACAAAGGAAAAAGAGCAATGTAAGAAGAAAAAATACTTCAACCCTTAGAAGGAAGATCTAGTCCCTAGTGGAGTCGCCATTTATGTTACAAGGGAAAAATTCTCTATGGCCAAGGGTAAACCACAACAGACAGGTATGACTGCAGAAATCAACTCAATTCCAACATGTGCTATATAAACTAATGTGCAATACGAGGAAGAAGCCTACCTCTATCCAATCGTTTGATGTCGTTCCACCGTTGAGCACTTTGACCCAAATCTTTACACCTATACGAAGTTCTCAACAAACAAGCGATGCATGTATATAGTGACAATATATAAAATGAGTTAGCACATCAAATAGCACAATCCATTAATAAACATTACAAACATGCCCATGGATGACAATCATATATTTGCAAGATATTGATAGGACGTGAAATGAGTATTTCTATTAATAATTGATCAACGGAAGTATCAACATTACAGACTTTCGTGTCGACATGGTTTGAAACCAAGAAACCAAGTTCCTTCCAACTGGGTCTCCACCACTTCAATCCTCCACCAAAGGCAAGCTCATAGCAAAGAGGTAATGAGGTCCTCTCGACAATAAGGAAAGAGATTGGGGGCTAAACATTGTGTTCATACTTGAGGGACAAAGGGATGCAGACTCAATATGAAGTAATTTCTCCATTGGAACTTTGCTCTCAAAGTTGAATGCCTTCTCCTCCTTTTCCATAGCTCGAAATTGTGCTCTTATAGCCTCCAGAATGTAACTGAAGGGCCAAGTCGGAACGTTTCTAGTATATGGAAGGCCAAAGATCAGAGATCTTCTGTCGTGACATGGAAACCCGACCACATTTTGTATTTTCTGGCACAAATCCTGATATACGTGAGCTGTAGTGGAGCAACAAGCATATACACATCTTGCAAAGTAGTTAGGGAGCGTATATGTGGAAAAATATATATTTTTGGCTCTGGATTTATCAAAAAGGGGTTGATAAGTCTGCATAGGGAAATGGAAAAAGGCCCTCTGTGCAAGATAGAAATGGTGAGGCAAATCTTGCTATAACAATGAGTGTCCTTCATTTTCGTTTCATGGAGTAGAAGAACTTGTGGCGATTTTGTTCGGACTAGATTTCTAACCAATGAATTCTTATTTTTACTCCCAAGTCCCCTACAATTCCAAGAAGTGATTTTTATCATTTAGAGGATGGTTTGGGGTTTCCCCCCTTTGGGGGAATAGAGACACTCTGATTTCTAGAAGATCTAGGTTTGTTTTTGGTGTGAACATCCAACATGCTATGTTTTCCAAGTTCGAATTCCTTTCTAACAGTTACTTCCTTCCGTTGGTTGTTTAATTTTCTTCCTAGTTTTTTTTTTATGTGGGAATTTTCGAGGAATTCCAGTTTCGTTTCTTCCTTTGAACTCTCAACTATCTCCCCATATTTTGGGTCCATCTAAGGGATCGACTGCTGAACTTCTGGTGGGATTTGATGATTGTTGATCTGTTCCGAGGGATCTTGATGTGCAGTTTTGGGGTTTTTTTTTGGGTCTTCCTCCATGTCTGAAATAATTTCATATTGATTCTTTGTTGAAATACAATCATTACTTTTACTTGTGGAGGATGACGCTGGAACTTCTTGGAACTTTGGATTGGAGGGATCTCCCTCCCGAGGAGAAGATTTTTTAGGATGTGTTCCTTGCTTGATGTTTTGTTTTTTCCTCTTTGTTTGTTTCCATTGATCATTGGATTCTTCCACTGGTGGATCCACAGGGGATTTTGGGCATCTCTTAGCAAAGTGCCCGTATTCATGGAAAATCTTGCATTTGAAAGGAAATTGTTCGTAATCCCACTTGTTGGAGGTAAGTCCAGTTATCAAAGGTAATTTTTATGGCTTTAGGACAACCCTTCTCAAGGTCCAACTCTACACAGATGTAGGCATAAGCCTGAAGACCCTCCTTTGGTTATGCTCGATCTATGTATTTTCGAGAGAATTCCCGATGACACAGAGAGTCTCATCATTCCAACAGTGAAGAGGTAAGAAGGGGAGATGGACCCAAATTGGGACAGTCGAGGGGATATCATTTGTATGGTTAAATTTTGAGGTCTATTGATTGAGATACATTCTATGAGTGCCCATGAAGTAAGGGTCGCTTATGAAAATTAGATCCCTATCTTCCTTCTCCTTAAAAAGGAAATAAATAAAGCCCCAACCACAAAATGTGTGAGAAATCTTACTTTTCAAGTGCGGCTTCCAATTCTTATCGACCTAGATGGCTATAGATCGAGGCGATGGCTAGATCTTGGTGATCTGCCCGATTAGACCATTTTCTGTGAACTTTAGCGCTAGAGAACTCGAGCCATCTTGAACTGGGATAGAGGGGATCTCATCCATCTTTTTTACGAAACGTGACTAAGAAGGCTTGAGTTGCTTGGGAAAGGCCACAACCAAGGAAGCAAACACAACGATATCAGAGATGGGAGGTGGGGGGGTCGGGGGAGGGGAGCTAGGGCCCTCTCTAGGGGAATCCATGGAGGACGCAAGAGAAGACGTGTGGGTTAGGGTTTTAGTAGAGCTTATGTGCGTGGAGATTACAAGTATCGATATTTAATTAATGTGAGCATATTTGGTTTCATCATCCTCAGATTTTTTTATTCATTAAATAAAAAATAATACAAAAAAAATCCTATATTTTCAAAAAGATAAATATTTCTTATATTCTTCACCACACAAAAGAACCATTGATCTTAAAGTTATATAAAGATAATAACTAACTAAATCTTAGAGATTGACAATTAGATCCGAAGCTAACTAAATCTTGGAGATTGACATCCATGAGTATTAGATTAAAACATTGAAATGGGCACTTGTTGAAATTTGATTAAATCATTGATATTGGATTCACTAAGAATAAGTATTTGAGATTGACTTCTAGAAAGGAATTTTAGCCAAATGTTGAGATCAACACCTCCAAAATTTCGAGCATTAGTTAAAGGGTTTTCCTCTATTATAACTCTCTTTTGTTGATTCATGAATTGATAGTTCCCTTTTTGTTATTCTCTACATTACATTGACATTGGGCATTCTACAAATTGATAGTAATTTAGAAGCTACTAAAAACATATTGGATTAAAACATGATTTGAAAAAATGAGCAATAAACAGAGAAATTTGATCATAAAACAAAACACATTAAGATAAAGATTGACCCCTGAAAATTCAGACACTTCTCATCACATAGATCGAAACCTGAGATTCAATTTTTTTCCATTTTTTTCCATTTTACCTATAATCTAGGAGACCCAAATAGAATCGAGAGTTAACAAGGAATATCTCAAATACCATAGTGAAGTGAATATACAACAAGATAAACTATAATGGTCAAACACAAAGTATAAATGGATTCTCCTTTCCTAACACAACAATATCAATTCACGTAGTCTAACAAAAGAAATCCATACAAATTTAAATATAGACAACTTTTCTAATACAAATAAAGTTTGAAGAGTATCCTTCCTACCTGTCACATACCAAAGAGAGGCACATAAAACATATGATTGTTCTTAGCTAGTTACAAATCTACATAAATATGCTTAATGAGCACAATCAAAATTAACATCCACAAAGATATATACAGTGGATGGTTTACTAAATACAAACATAAAGAGGAAAGAGAAGCTAGTTGCAATTAGTGAAGTTTTAGTTCCAATTGCCAACTCCAACTATAATCACTACGAAGTCTAGTTACAATCATAGATTTGGTTGCTAGAAGGAAGAGCTTAGTTGTAGCCACATGAAAGTTCAAATGCATTGCCTGCAAGTCTACAATAACCACTTCTAAGCAAGAATGCTTAGTTCTAACAAACACATGTTATTAGTTAATACTATAATATGACGTATAATAAAGCTTTGACATTTGGAATAGGGAAACTGACACAACACTTTCAAACTTTCAGGAACACTCATACAATATGTCGGAGTAACAAGAGTGAATGGCTATCCAACTACTTAGCTCACACAAAACATTATTTGTAACATCAAATGTGAGTTAAAAAACACCCTTGACTAACTTGACCTAAAATAAAACCTGAGGGTTTTGCAGGAACAAAAGTGAATTAATCTAAGGTTTAATGGTCATTGCCTTTTTTATTACTTTGCATTAGGGTTTAAGGTATTCTTTGGCACAAAAATTTCCATTTTGTTGTTTCTGAATGTTTTTATCGAATTTCTCGATATTATCATGAAGCAAAGTTTGATAGGCCTTATGGCATACACAAAGAGAAAAGAGTGTATTCGTAGATGAGGCATAATGTTTTGACTGATGAAAAACTCAAAATCGTAAAAACCCGTGTTATCTGTAAGGATGGTCTATAAACATGAAACAAATGGGGATATAAAATCAATGCTTTTGCAACTAAGATGTTGCACAAAACTAGGAAAACAATTTACCTACAATAAGATGAGTTTCAGTGCTTGTTATTGCCATAGTTGAAAACCATTCACAACTCCTCATGAGTTACACATGTTATGAAGGTAACTCACATTCAACACAAATTAGCTTTAACCAATGAACACATGCTACCATAAAAGGAAATGTTATCTATTTATTATTTTAATCACCATTATCAACGCTGCCCATACCAAAGTCCATATCGATCCATGCCCATGCCAAAACACGCATTGTTAATGACAACTTGCCTATGTCCTCACTACCAATATTGAATGTTTTTTGTCTATAGTTTTATGAAATCCATAACCCTATGGAGATTATGCAAGCCATAAAACTTGATATGAATTATCAAAATTTTACAACTTTTATCTATAGTTTATGAAATCCATAACCCTATGGAGATTATGCAGGCCATAAAACTTGATATGTGTTATCAAAATTCTACACCTCTAACTACTGTAGACTGCTTTTTGTCTATAGTTTTCTAAAATCCATAACCCTATGAAGATTATGCAGGCCATACAACTTGATATGCATTATTAAAATTCTACAGCTTTTATCTATAGTTTTCGAAATCCATAACCCTATGAAGATTATGCAGGCCATAAAACTTGATATGCGTTATCAAAATTCTACACCTCTATGCTATAAGACTACACACAACTTTGTGACCCTTGTAAGTCTTATTTATGATCACTAATAATGTGTCTATCCTTTTTTTTTAAATATATTATTTTATAATTTATTTTGTATTGGAACAAATACACGTATATTTAATTTTATTAACATACTTTTCCACCAATCATAAAAATGAACCCATACCATTTTTAATTTTTAAAATATTATGTTAAATAAATATTTAACCACATTCAAATCCCAATCGCATGAGGTCACCTTCATAATTAAAACAATTCAATGCACTATCTCTTGGTTGGATAAGTGAGTAGTTAAAAAAAATTATATTAAATAAACATTTATAAGTTAACATTTTCAAACTTTATAAATTTTTGGTACCTTTAGTCAAAATATTTTGACTTTTCTATAAAAATATATCTTTCATAAAGGATTGATCAAAATAAAAAAATATTAAAAGAAAAAGTTTTGACCGTTAGAAAAAAAGTATTCAAAAATTGCCTACACGTTCTGGTTGGGCTCTCTTTAAAGACTGAGAAACTACTTCTCTCCACGCTCAATAAATCCAAATCCAAGTGAAGATCGTTCAATGTTGTTTATCACATTCTCACATTAATTTCAAAGGCCTTGTGGGCGGCCTCATGCTTTTCCTTCCTCACCAGTTTTAATCTTTCAGATCTGTATTTCTCATTTTTCTCCTTTTGCCGTTCCTATTTCTCACTTCTGATCCCTTTTTCTCTTTTTTTCTCTACGGTTCAAGCCTTCATATCTCTGTATGAATGGCAGACGAGAAGACTGGGCCTGGGCCTGGGCCTGGGGTTTCACTAGATTTGGCAACAGAAAATGAATGGGAGGTTGTGAATGACGATGGCTTTGTTTACAAGAGACAAAAGAGTAAGTACAACGCTCCTCCTTCCTTTCACATTAACACTACGACCAACAACGATGATCAGTATCTCAAGCAGCGTCGCCTGCTTAAAAAGGCAGCTCTGCTAAACCTCAAATCCAGATATGCACGAGAAATCAGAGAATGGGAATCACTTTCCCAAATGTCGCAGACCACAGCCACATCCATTATCAACTCCAGTATGAATCCGATACCATCTTCATCATCTCCGCCTCGGACCCTAATGCTGAACGCTCGCAAAGACATTTTCAGGGAGCTTCTACAGCAGGTAACTACACATTCTCTTCTCTGCTAAATGCAGAACTCCTCTGTTTTTTCAAGTTGGGTTTCATGTGTTTATCTTGTTCACCATTTCCTTCTGCAGGCTGAAGCCCAGGACACCTTCATCCAGGATGTAACGAGTTTCTGCAATGCTGCAGAGTTGATGTGTGAAGCCCATGAACAAGACTTCAAACAGTCTATTCTTGATTTTCTTATTTGGGGAAGCCCCGCCACACTAGTGCATAGCCTATGCCCATCTGACTCGGAGTACAATGCTTGATTAATTCATTAATTTCTCTCTTCCATATCTTGGGTTTGGCTGGAATCAAGTTCGCTTGAAATCAGGTATGATTTGGGTTTCATTGTAATTTTTTATGCTCAGAAATACCGGCTCAGTTTTGCCATTTTTCTGTATTTATTTCTTGCTGTATTATGGGAAGTTCATCTACCATTATTAGAAAACAGGGCATCACTCTATCTCTCTCACACTCACACATAGCTACCAAATCAAGACCCTGTTTGAATGTGCGAATAGGACTGCGCCCACATAGGAATGGCCCTAGCTCTGGGGATACGTAAAGGTTCAACCTATACAGTATTTTGTCATGGACCAAAACCAGCAGCTTGCCAACTTTCAGAAATGCAACCCTTTTCAGATTTTCATCTCAGTTTCAAAGCGCTCTAATTCAAAAGGATTAGAGCGATAGGGGATAATGCTATACATTGTGTTGTGGATGAAGTATGGCTAGAACACATGTTCGGGTGCATACATCTGCTGTGATTCCAAATCCAGTGCCGCTGACATATTATTGTGGCATTACCTGCTCTTATTACTAGGCTGCAAGTCAATGACAAATGTCCTTTTCTTCTTCTAATGAAGGTGCTCTTGTATCTTCCCATAAGGCACTGCCCTGATGAAAATCTGTTCGAGCCTGGGATCCTTTTCTCTGATAAAAAATTGCAAAACATTTTCCAGTGAAGTCTTGATCAGCACCAGTGTCAAAATGTGGAGCTCAGTGACTATTGAGGAGAATTTTGGGTGGAAGTCTGTATGTAAATTTTCAGTAGTATCAGATTTACATACTCTATTATTCTTAGTTCAGGTGCAATCCACTTCCGATGATTTGGCTACTTCTCTCTGCGTACTGTTGAGATGTTGTCCCTAGAAACATACTTTTAACAGGTTTTGGAAAATACACTCTCTTTGGTGAAGATAAGGATCAAGGCAAATGTTTGTGAAATAAATTCAAACAATCATGCTCTGGCACAATAAGGCAATGGATTTCAATTGAGTCAATGACAAGTGATGCATCGGAAAGAGTTGCTTAAAGAATCTCTCAACTTCTGGTGCAAATCCAATCACATAAAATGAGACACATACCCAAACCACTGCTTCCACTAGAGAGAAAGGGATCTTCTCAATCCATGTTGGTAATGTTGAAATAATGTAACTGCAAAGTGTATTCTTATTATTATTTGATATATTATTCATTGGATCAATCCCCATTGTGGATTGATCATGTCGGCTACTTTAAAAGGACCAAATCCCCTTTTGCGGATTGGTCATATTGTAATTGTAAAAGGCAAAAGAAGAAGTCAGCCCTAGAATATATCAAAGAGGCCCCGAAACATAATAATGGTGGTTATAACCACCCAGTTGTAGAAGTCAGCCTTGCCAGTGAAGAGACACTTCACACGTGCCAGTCTTGTATAAATAAGGAGGCTAGCGCCTCACTTAGATATAACTCACTTGCTCATTTGTGAGACAAGTTTCGGAATTGCAGTTAGAGAAGAAGGAGAGAGAGTGGCGCATATCTGGGAGAGGATCTTTTGCATTAGTTTAAGAGATCTCTTGGCATTGTATTGACTATCTATAATAAGGAAGTTTTGCCGGGTTTTCTTCCCCTAGAGGGTTTCCCAGGATAAATGTTGTGTCTCTTGTGATTGTGTATTTCTCAGTGATCTTCTGTATTATGCTATTATTATCTAATGAAATGCAAAGAACTATAATAATGGCTTAAACATTAACATGGTTTCAGAGCCAAGTTGAAGGAAGCATCTTTCACAAGAGTGAAAAACGTCACTGTTGCCGTACATGGAAATTAGGGCTTTTTGATGGTGAAGTTTTTCAGCCCCAAAACCATCTAGAAAAGTGTGCCCTCCCCTAAGAATCACCTTGGCACTCTCAGTGCACCTTTTCAGTGGCTGGATCTCTCGGAAAGTGAAACCCTAGTTTCACAAAGTACCAAAAGTACCAGAGTACCAGAGGTACCAGAAAACTAGAAGCACCAGTCCAGAAATCCGTAGATCAAATTTGGAGGAGCAAAAGTTGGATTTTTTCAGATCCAAACACACTAGGCTACTTGCCTCAACCAAGCGCACCTCCTGGTAAGTTCAGATTTTGATTTTGAGCACTTTCATTTTTCGGTCATTTTCCTAGCTCCAGGTAAAGATTTCTGCAAGCGTTAAGCTTGTTGACAAGCTAGAAGGAGTGGAAAACTTCCATGTTTGGAAGTATAGGATTGGCCTCATTCTTGAAGAGAATGACCTAGCAAGATTTGTCAAAGAAGAAGTACCGGAACCCGCCGATGCGGTAGAAAAGACAAAACATCAAAATGACACAATCAGGGCCAAAAGAATCATTGCAGATTCAATCAAAGACCACCTGATTCCTTATGTGTCATCTAAGAAGACTCCAAAAGAAATGTTTGATGCCTTGGCCAGACTGTATGAAGGAAAGAACATAAACCGGAAGATGAATCTAAGAACTCAACTGAAAAATACAAGGATGCAGAAAGGAGAAACGATTCAAGAATATTTCTCCAGAATCTCATAATTCAAAGAACAGTTAGAAGCTATTGGAGATACCATAGACGAAGACGAACTCATAATGACGACCCTAAATGGTCTCACAAGACCTTGGGATGCATTCATCCAAACGATATGTGCCAGAATGGAGACACTGAAGTTTGATAGTCTATGGCAAGAATGCATCCAAGAAGAAACAAGAGTAGCGAATCGTGAAGCGTTACTAGCAAGAGATGATGAACAAGCCCTAGCTACTCACACCAAAGGAGGAAGGAAGAAACCCTACTTCCAAAAGGAG
>ML817895.1:108437-122118 GCA_009831015.1 Picea engelmannii
GAAAACAATTGAACCTTGAGTGGACTAATCCAGAGAAAGAGATCCCAGTAGACATTATGCTGATGCATTCTTGTGTGTAAAAATATTGTCACTGTGAGACCTCTGCTCATGTCCAATTTTGCTTCGTTTCCAGTATAAGCAACTACTCCACATGACCAGTCTGTGTTACCAAGTCATTAGGTAATATTCCATCTCTAACTGATGTGGCAGTCTCACTGTAGTCCTTAAATATTTCTTTTTTGTAATCTTCTATTTTTCATCATGAATATCCACTTGGAAGAGGAGTTAAAACTCAATAACTCGGCCACCAGAGCAATCAGCCAATCTCAATTTTCTTTCTGATTATATGATGTAAGCTTTCTTCACCAAGTCCTTAGCTTTTTTGTCCTGAAATGTAGATGGAAGTTCTCTTTTGAACCATACATTTTACCAGAAAAAAAGTTAAAATTGGCTTTTGTATGTCAATAGAAGATGGACTTTCTAATTGAGTCATTGCCTTTTGTGGTTAGGCTTTGGGAAAGCATATGTGCATTTCAGGATCTTGAGAAATATAGCGTGACCTTCCTGATGAGTTGGTAACCATTGATTCATTTCTTTCCTATAAACCCCATTGATTCACCCGGTGCAGGTTCTCTTGCCTTCTCTGCTATCCTTTTTTTCGACAAGATGAACAGTACCACTCATGCTTTGGGATCAAAGAAAGCCATGGGTTTACAGAGTATATGTGATAAGAATCATCACATACATCACAAAGGATGAGTTTTTCATCATTTTCATCTACATGGCAGGCTTGACATAGACATGAAGAGAAGTACCATGTAGGCAAGGGAGATTTTCTCAAATGGAGGTTTCAGGCAGATTAAATGAAAATATTTGTAAGGACAATTGACATTGATACATTCTATGAAGTGGCTGTCATCTCTATCTCCAGTACAATAAACCTTGGACATCTTTCTTACTTCTAGGCAATTGCTTTTCTCATAGATTGTCTAATCCACCATTGAGCATAGGTTGGAACTGAATTCCCCCTTTGATAGCTCAGCTTCCTCTCTGGAGGTTGAAAGTCCTGAATCTCTTGACTCTTGCAAGATATGCAGTGGGCTGTGTTAAAATTTCAGACCATGGTAAGCAGATTCTGCACTCAGATAAATTAACCTAAAACTAGGTAGTTTAAAAACTGAAAGCCTCCATCAAAACAGCAATCTCTGAATATGTTAATTTACAAACAAATATTGCTGGAAATTATGAACAGCAAACATACAATGCAGAACACTGAATACTGCATCTATCTTCTATTTATTGAAAGAGAAAAATTACACTGCTATAGTTCAAAACTCAAACTTGCCAGTCAACACAGTGGTGCACCCTGCATCTCCTTTATAGAAAAGAAAGAAGAGGGAAGATACGTGTATCTGGTCACATGCACGAAGCATCCTAGGTGAATCAGTGAAACCCTAACCTAATCCACTCAACCAGTGTGCCCTCCTGCATGGATAGAAGTGCCAAAAATACTAGAGGATAACTGTGACTTTCATGCATGCACTCCTTGTTGGGATCTGTGCTCTCATCAACTCCCGCAAGTTCCCTAGCTGTCCCAGGGATCTGCATTCTATTCTAATGATAGTAAGTGCATGCAAAAAAAAGCTTCAAAATAGGAAAGCTAACTGCACCCTAGCTGTCTAAAAACAGAACTGGAATTCCAGCATGCATGTGCTCTCACTCACTCTCTCCTACATAACTCTAGCACTGTTTTCAAGAACATTAGTGCTGCACCATCAGTCTGATCTGACGTGCCCTTATGCTGTCTGCACTGGACCAAGGTCGGTTCTGCTGGAACTGCTGTGCCATCAAGGATCTGCTGTGTGTCCTGGCTATGCCCAGCTGTAGGAGAATACTAATCCGAGAAACTGGGTAAAATTCTAACACGGAGAAGTCAATCAGAGATACAACAGGCTTCTCAACCATCTGAAGTCATCGAGCAGATGCACTTGTAGTTGTAGCTGCCATTTTAGCTTCTTTTTCTGACGCCCTTAGTCTTCTAACCCTTCTTCTATTCTTTGCTGTGTTCTAATTGTTACCTTATCCATATGTTCTTTTCCACGTTGTGAAAGAATATCATAGGAACAAGTCATGCTTGAGCAACTTTCTGTTTCAAGAGCTTGAAATTGATAGTCATACAAGGTTTTCCCAGCTCTGTGCCTTTCCTTTTCAGTCAGTCTGGTTTGTTCAATCCTTACCTAGCCTACTTGTGTGATGACCGTCATTCAACTGCTGTTGCCACTATCTCTATTATTGTGCATTTGCAGAACCAGTAAGTTTGTATGATGTAATCCTCCCATAAGTTCAGATTCAAACTTTATTCTTCAACCAAGTAATCTCCTGCAAGAAACTTTACCAACCAAAGTGAAACATAAACCAGTATTATTGGCCATAAATGTTTGCTTTCATATTCAGCAGATTAGCGCCATAACAGTACAGAAACTGCCTTGTTGCAGAATGCACAGAATATGACAGTAGATCTGTTGTATTCTAAGATCACAAATCGCAACATTAGATGATGGCAGCTTTATAGGCAACACTCTTGAAGATTCTGATGCATGTTTTACGTCAACCTTATTATTTAATTCCAGAGCCTTTTCACTGTAAACAGATGACACATACAAGCGATTCTTTGGTGAAGGGATATCATTTGCGTGTACAGATCCTCCTGATGCTTGGAGCTTAGCTCCGATTATTGAAAAAGACTGGCCTACTGGATGGTACTCATTGTGAAATTCTATAAGATTTTGGTTTACAACATGTTTCGTTTCATTGGGATCGATACCACTCTGGCCATTGCTTACTTCCATCTAGAATCATTTGAATTAACAGACCTGCTAATTTCATCCATACAATTGAGAATTACTCTACATTTTTAGCCCGTGGCATGTCTTACATCCAAAGCCCCAAAAATAAGTAAAACACTCCCTGTAATGCAGTGACCCCCAAGGCCAAAGTCACTTGACACGATGACACGGGACACGGAGGACACGGAAATACAAGTGTCTGACATGTAACACGGTGACCCCGGAAACAGGACATGGAGGACACGTTTATATATATATATATATATATATATATATATATATATATATAAATGAAAAAAATTTGAAAATTACACATACAAAAATGAAATATAGACACAAAGATTCATATTTTGTTAGAAACTAGAAGATTTACATGATACAAAACATGTAACATAATACATTGTAACATCAATGATGATCAAATGACAAACACCGAGCACACAAGAAATTAGAACCATAAGCTGTAGCATTCTCAATCTCATTAAGTCATCAAAATCAAAATGTATTACAATGTAGATAGATATTGAGTTAGAGTCACTGAAGTCTAATACTATAGGTGGGAATGTCAATGGCAATCACTGAAGTCTAATACTATAGGTGGGAATGTCAATGGCAAATACAAAATAGCCATAGGGTAGATACTAGAACCGTATATGGAAGAATCTCATAGCTCATGAATCGTGGTTGTTAGTAGTTCTTGTTGATGTTAGTGGTAGCATCAGATAGGTATTTCTGCACAGGTCTATGTGTCTAGATGTGTGGAAATTGTCCAAAACCTTCTACTCTTGATTTTACTTTAATTAAAAGAATTATTAAAGTAAATTGTTTTTATTAATTAATTATGTAATTAGTTAATTGAGTTATTTAAGAAACATGCTAAAAGTACTAAGCATGTAGCATGTAATCTAAATCTCAAGTGAGTGTGAGAAGTAATCTCAACCATAGATCACTTTGGAGATTATAAATAGATTATAACTCACAATTATAAAAGCAAGGCTAGGGTGAAGGAGAAATATACTTGACACTTGATTCTTAAGATTCTTGAGAGTAGAGGATTTACTTTCGAGAGGGTTGAATCACGAAGGACTGTGATTCATGATCTTGGATAGGTGGAGAAGGACTTCCATCTAGAGATGAGGTCATGGAGAGGAGAGAACACAGGCAACACAGGTGGTTTTCAGTCACAGGAAGCCATAGGGAAGTGCCAGATTGTACGGAGCTTGCCGCACAAGTTTTCCTTACATTTACGCGGTTCATAGAGGAGACAATCACGTACATACTGGTTCACAAGAAGGAGAATCACATACACATCAAAAAGTGTGCAATTTTGGTTCGTACAACAACTCAGGCTTTGCCATGTTTGTTTGCAGTTGTATTTCTCTTAGTGGGCCATTATCCTTGTTACAGAACCCTGATTTTAGCATAATAAAATCATTCACAACACTTGTTTTCCCTATGGGGTTTTTCCAAGGGTATCTATCCAAAAATATTGGTGTTTATGCTTGATATTGGTTTCCTTGTTTATGCTTCTGTTGCATATTTCGTTGATTACTTAGCTGTGCTTTTAGTAGATAAAGAGATTTTATTTTGAGCTAATTGTTGGGTTGAAGCGTTAAAATCAACATGGTATCATAGTAGGTGCTCTGAGGGGAAGCCAGATCTTAGATCCATAGCAGATTCATAACCAACAGGAGGAAATTGAAGGATGAATTCTAGGGAAACAGTTGTACTGAGGTAGGACTAAGTTTTTGCAGGTGTACGGAGGCATACGTGGGTCATAGTGATTACAGTTGTGTACATATGCGCATCACGAGAAGGAAAATTGTGTATACGCGGTTCACAGTGGTGACAGTCGTATACAAGTCCGTACAGGTCAGTGCAGGGGCGGTTTTCAGCGACAGGTTATTTCCAGGGCAGTTTATCAAGTCTTAGGGATGGTAACTACACCATTTAGAGTTGAAGACATATTGGATGGTGTATCCAACTTCCTATCTTGGAAAGCAAGAGTAACTTTGGCGTTGAAAGAGTATGACCTTTTGGAGTTAATGGATAAAGTAGTTACTTGGCCGACAAATCTGGCAGCTTTGGAAGCTCGCAACAAGAAGGAGATCGAAGCAGAGAGGGTCCTCCTGGATTCCGTGAAGGATCATCTAATCTCTCACCTAAATGAGAAAACGACGACCAAAGATATGTTTGATGCCTTGGTAAGTTTATTCCAGAGAAAGAACATGAATAGGAAGATGGTCTTAAGGAATAAACTCAGATCGGTGCAGATGTCTAGATATGATAATGTTAACATCTATCTCATGAGGATCCACATAGGTGTGTGATCAGCTTGCAACCATAGGGGAGAAAATAGAGGACACCGAGCTCATGAATGTGGCATTGAATGGTCTTCCCAAGTCATGAGAACTATTTGTCAAAGGAGTTTTCTCTTGGGAAAATATCCCAGATTGGCAGAGATTGTGGCATGATTGCATCCAAGAAGAGACTCGAGAGGAATCTAAGAGTGGCAAGCATGGAGGAAGTGAAGAGAACTTGGCTCTTATCAGTAAGACATGAAAGGGCCAAGGAAAGAGTTCTAGCAAGAAGGGTAATAGTGATGGAGGATCATCACAGCCAGGTAAGAAGAAGGACTTGAGTAAAATCAAGTGTTTCTCATGTCATAAGAATGGACATTATGCATCTCAGTGTCCGGAGAAGAAGAAGGGTAATGGAAAGACGCAGACACCAACATCAACAAAGATGCAACTTGATGAGTTTGCAGCGAAGTTTGAGAAGGATTACTCATTGGTTTCTTGCCTTTCCACCAACACAACAACGAGGAGTGCCTGGTTATTGGACAATGGTGCATCTCGTCATATGATAGAAGCATGGGAGCTATTTAGCAGTCTGATGGAGAGTGACGCAGATCTTCATGTACAACTTGGTGATGATGCTAGGTATGCAGTGAAGGGAGAGGGAACAATTACGTTCCATATCAAGTTAGGGGGTTCATTAGATGCCCATGATGTGCTTTACGTACCACGTTTGAAGAAGAATTTGCTTTCAGTCTCAGGTATGGAGGACATGGGTTTTGCCGTTACTTTTCACAGAGGGCAGGTACTCATCCGTCCATAGAAGGCTAGCTTGAATAGCGCAGTAGTTGTTGGGTTTAGAGAAGACACTTTATACAAGTTGCAGGGTAAGCATGTTCGGGCTTTGGTACACGATAGTGACAACCTATGTGAGTTGTGGCACAAGAGGTTGGGACACCTACACTACAGGGCTTTGCCAATTCTAAGGGGGATTGTTACAGGTCTTCTAGAGTTCAGGATTGAACGACAGGGAGTGTGCACTGGCAAGAATGCCAAGGCTGCTTTTCCCAGCAAGGAGAGTAGGTCCAAGGGGATCTGGGATCTTATCCATTCAGATATGAGTGGATTGATGTCAGTAAAATCATTACAGGGATCGTCATATTATGTGACATTTATTGATGATTTTTCCAGGAAAACCTGGATCTTCTTTATGAAGGCCAAGGATGAGGTCTTCAGTCGGTTCAGAGAGTTCAGGGCTCAAGTAGAGAACCATACAGGTAAGAAGATCAAGGTCTTGAGGTCGGATAATGGGGGAGAGTACACCTCCAATGACTTCAAGGATTTTTGCAAAGAGGCAGGGATCAAGAGGGAGATGACAGTCTCATACAACCCTTAGTAGAATGGGGTTGTAGAGAGAAATAATCGCTCCATCATCGATTCTGCCAGGGCTATGATACATGACCAGGAGTTGCCTATGTTTTTGTGGGAAAAGGCATGTAACATGGCAGTGTATGTGCAAAACAAGAGTCCTCACAGGATATTGGGGTACAAGACTCCATAGGAGGCATTTATAGGGGTGAAGCTAGAGATAGGACATTTGATGATCTTTGGTTGTCTAATTTATATCCATGTGCATGTGGAGAAGAGGAAGAAGTTGGAGCCTTCAGGACAGAAGGGTATATTTGTAGAGTACAACGAGACCTTAAAGGCTTACATGATCTTCATTCTAGCGTAGAGGAAGATAGTTGTGAGAAGAGATGTTAAGTTTGAGGAGAACTTGGCATCTACATGAGTACTTAGGAGTCATCAATAGTGACAGAGGATGAGGAACAACAATCAACAATTCAAACATCAGGTGGGGAGGAGGAGTTAGCTCCTTCCAGTCCTGTCAGCAGACCCAGGTGGCTATTGCAGACATTGAGGGATGTTGATGAGGCTCCTAGGAGTGCGGTCAGAGAACGTAGACTTCCAAAGAAGTTTCTGAACTATATGGCGCTTATGAGTAGCATCATTGATGTTGAGCCTTCCAATTTTGAGGAAGCAGTGGATCAATAGGTATGGCGTGATGCTATGGTAGAGGAGTACACCTCTATTACGAGGAATGATGTTTGGGACATAGTGTCGAGGCCGGAGGGGAAGTCAGTTGTGAGTTCCAGGTGGCTCTACAAGATCAAGCATGTTGCAGATGGTAGCATAGAGAAGTTCAAGGTAAGGTTTGTGGTGAGAGGGTTTTCCCAGAAAGAGGGAGTGGACTATAAGGAGACGTTTGCTCCAGTTGCTAGGGATGCTTCTATTCGAGCTATTATTTCTATTGCTTCAGTTATGAGGTGGAGGATACATTAGATGGATGTGAAAACAACTTTCCTCAGCGAGATCATTGAGGAAGAAGTATACATTGAACAACCTCAGGGCTTTGAGGTACATGGGAGGGAGTCTCATGTGTGTAGGCTTAAGAAAGCCTTGTACGAACTCAAACAGGCACCCAGGGTGTGGTATTCTAGGATCAACGTATACTTGTATAGTATGGGTTTACCAAGAGTGAGACGAATCCTAACTTGTATTTCATACTTGTTGAAGAGGAACCTCTCATCTTGGTTTTGTACATTGATGATTTATTTCTCACAGGTGCAAAGGAGCTTATTGTAGGGTGAAAAGAAAATTTAGCTAGTGAGTTCGAGATGAAGGACATTGGCTTGATCCATTATTTCTTGGGGTTAGAGGTATGGCAGGTATCAAGAGAGATCTTCCTTGGACAAGGAAAGTATGCAGTTGAGATCTTGAAGAGATTCAGGATGGAGGATAGGAAACCGATGGCTACACCTATGGTTACCAATCTGAAGAAGATTGACACTTCACATTCAGATTTGGTGGATCCCAGGATATATAGGCAGTTGATAGGGTCCTTGATGTATTTGGTCAACACCATGCTAGATATTTGTTTTGCTGTGAACACTTGGAGTCAGTGCATGGTGGAGCCAAGGGAGGTGCATTGGATTGCAACAAAACATGTGCTCAGGTACTTGAGAGGTACATCGGAGTATGGATTGAAGTATATTGGAGGAGATGGAGTGAAGTTGCAGGGATATACAAGCTTAGATTGGGTAGGTAGTGCAACAGACAGAAAGAGCACCTCCGGGTGCTACTTTAGTTTGGGATCAACAACGATTACTTGGTTTAGCAAGAAGCAGACTTCTGTAGCACTCAATTCAACAGAGGCAGAGTATATGGCAGAGAGTATGGCTAGCTGTGAAGCTATTTGGCTTCGCAAATTGCTTACATGTTTATTTGATCAGAAGTTGGATCCTACAGTGATATACTGCGATAATCAGAGTTGTATCAAACTCTCCGAGAATCCAGTATTCCATGACAGGTCCAAGCATATTGAGATCATATATCACTTCATTCGGGATAGGATCCAGAAGGGAGCAATAAAGCTTTAGTATATTTTCACAGATGAGCAGGTTGCAGATATTCTGACTAAGCCCTTGGAGAAGGGGAAGTTTGTGTTCTTCAAAGTTAGACTTGGAGTGGTGCATAATACCTTCCTCGCTAAGAGGAAGTGTTGATGTTAGTGGTAGCATTGGATAGATATTTCTGCACAGGTCTATGTGTTTAGACATGTGGAAATCGTCTAGACTCTTGAATTTACTTTAATTTAAGGAATTATTAAAGTAAATGTCTTTTATTAATTAATTATGTAATTAGTTAATTGAGTTATTTAAGAAACATGCTAAAAGTACTTAGCATGCAACATGTAATCTAAATCTCAAGTGAGTGTGAGAAGTAATCTCAACTGTAGATCACTTTGGAGATTAGAAATAGATTATAACTCACGATTATAAAAGCAAGGCTAGGGTGAAGGAGAAATATACTTGACACTTGATTCTTGAGATTCTTGAGAGTAGAGGATTTACTTTCAAGAGAGGTGAATCACGAAGGACTGTGATTCAAGATATTAGACAGGTGGAGAAGGACTTCCATCTAGAGATGAGGTCAAGGAGAAAAGAGAACAAAGGCAACATAGGTGGTTTTTAGTCACAGGAAGCCATAGGGAAGTGTCAGTGTTGATGTTACTGTAGTTGCGGGAGGTATTAACCTATATGTGTAACCTCTGACTAGATTAGAATGTTCCTAAAGCTAGAGACACCCTAAACAGATGTGCATAAACCCTAGAAGACATGTCGGCTCAATAAAAGAATTAATATTTAAGTATTACTATTAGCCTCTAAAAGAAGAAGTCGGCC
The DNA here is from genome assembly GCA_009831015.1 of Picea engelmannii. Classification (NCBI taxonomy): domain Eukaryota; kingdom Viridiplantae; phylum Streptophyta; class Pinopsida; order Pinales; family Pinaceae; genus Picea; species Picea engelmannii. The sequence continues at coordinate 117,825 of ML817895.1, forward strand.
TGGGCAGGTGACAAAGAACACTATAAATAGAGGGCACTTGAGCTCATTTGGTTATTCACTCACTCACAGCTCACACAAGTCAAGTGGTGCGCAAGTTTAGAGGAGTGCAACTGCATCTGCTGCAACTGGGTTTTTGGTCTTGGTTTCTAGTTTGTGGACTTTTTGCTTGGTATGCTATTCTTGGAGAGAGAGATAAGCTATCTCTTGGTTATCTGTTGGGTCTGGTACTTCTTCCAGAATTATTCTATCTGTCAAGGTTACGGTGCTCGGGGGTGGCTGTGTGCCTATGGTTAGGTGACAATATTGAGATATTGTCTATGGTAAAACGAGCACATTTCTTTTATTCTAACAGGTTATGGGCCCACACTATCTTCGGACAGTCTAACCACTGGAAGGTAGATTGGGAGGATTTGCTCCGTTGCAGTTGCAGTCAAAGTTTTGTTGCAACAAAAAAACCCTAACGCTTGTGTTGAGGCACCTTAAGTGAAGCTCTTGACCTAATTCCTAGATAACGTAGTGCACCCTAGCCTAGCACACCTCCTGGTACTCTCAGAAAGCCAAGACATCAAGTTTAGAATTTTGGTCAAAGTCAATGTTTGACCAAGTCAAAATCTAAGGTTGAGCAGTTAAAAAGTCAAAATGAAAGGTAATTATGAAGACAAAAGACCTAGCATGAAGAAAGTGTATGTTGTGCCCAAGAGAGATCTACTGAAAGGAACATTATGAGGTTTACCAATCCTCTAGCAACTAAACCTTTGGTCCAACAAAGTCATTCTAAGGTTTACCATCACAGTTGCGTAACAAAGGTGTTAGCACATGATATGTACTGAAGGACATCATTAGTTTTGCTAATCATGTGATCTTTCCTTCTCTTAGGAGTCAGTTATTTAAAATTTCATAATTTTGGGTCATAGGGTCAAGTTGCTTAAAAGTTTGAGTCATGTCTCATGTAAATAAATCAATGTGTTTGATTTTTATCTTGGGTCTAGATTTGAACAAATACATGGTCAAGTCTTGATGTCATGAATGTGGGTGTCATCATTTGCACAAAGGGAAGGTATGGGTCATTTCTAGTAATGTAAAGGTCATCATCAAATGTTATAACCCAAACAAGTGTCCAAAGGGTCTTGGAGAATCATCCAACCACCAAATGTCTTGTCAAATTTGTCAAATCAAAGGCACTGCTAACTCTCCTAGAAGTTCACAGCGCCTTCATAAAAGAGACATGTGTCAAATCTTTGGTAATGATGTTTTCAAAAAAGGTATTTAACTGTTTTTTCTAGTCTTCAGTGCGATTCCATCTTCACTCATACTTCAGGGTTCGTTATTACAAAGATTTATCACCATTTGTGGAAGATTGCTGCAAATTGGTTCAGTGCTACAAACTAATTTCCTGTAGCATCTTTCTATGATGTTTTCATCATTACTTTCGAATCGCAATCTGGGTTCTTTTGAAATTTGGTGTGGAGAAGCACCATATTACCATTGACTTGATGACAAAAAAACTGTTGGACCCAGTTCGTAGTTTGGGAGAAAAGTCAAAATTACCATCTACAGGAAAGTTCGCAGTGCATCCTGCATAGGCGCTACGAACTCTAACAGTCTGACAAATCTGAGGGCGCTACAAACTCTAACAGTCTGAAAATCCGAGCTATGGGAGGGCTGCCAGCTGTCATGGAAGGTTCGAATGGTTTCCTAGGAGGTAGTTGGACATGAGAGACATGTGTTCTATCACCAGATCAAACAACATGACCTGTTTCAAAAGGTATTTATCACAATACACAAGATCCAAAAAAATAGGAATTTGTTATGTTTTTGTTGGAATCTTTTGTAACAGACTCCTAAATGGAGGAGGATCCTATGTAGCTCCTTGGTTTCGACCTCCTTAGAGTAGAGAGATATCGTTCACTATATATGAAGGGGATTTTGATAAGGAAAGGTGGGATTCATGATCCAAGAGAGGAGAAAACTCTTATCTTTAGTCTCATACTGTAACAAAGTTTTTCTGATGTATGAACCAAACTCAAGAATCTTTAATGGTGAAAAATCAGTCTTTTCCTATTGTTATTTCTGTTTTGTCTCACTTTGGTATTAATCTCTGGTGAAGGATTCATCATGATGCTTGCTTTCTTATCATCGTAAATGATTTATTGTTGGCATTTCATGCAAGATTGATCAAAGTGTTTTTCTCTTTGGATTAAGAAGTTCTGATTCAAATGAGTTTTCTTCCATATGTATTCCAGAAGCACCCAATGTGATCTGATATACATATTTCACCTTTCTTGCTAAGTCTTCTATCTTCCATTTATATCTTTAACCACTGATTTGAGGCCATTCAAAGCCTTGTTTGTTGGTGTGTATTTCATGGAGGGTTTTGTGATTGACATTACAAATTGAGTTTCACATCCATTTGCCACACTTTTAAAACAACTATTATTTACATTCTGATGGGTATTAGGCTTACATGTACAACAGTCTAGGTGTGACTTCTAGTGCTAACATATTTGGCGCCGCTGCCGAGGACGAAGTTGAAGATCTTCCTTGGGAGAACGACACTGATTAGATCCAGCTTTGGATGGTGAACTGAAGTTGGACATATTCAGACTGCATCTTTCACCTGGCGACTCCATTCCATGAAGGAAAGATCCAGTGACGACTCCACAATTTCGGAATGTCAAAGGCATTTGCTACTGTTTTGGCTCGGAGGTTTGCACCTCTTAACTCTTTTGCAGTTCTTGGTTTCCCTCATCCAATACCTCATATGTCAGAATGGGGAGATTTTCTTCCTATATTCATAGAAAGGAAGGAGGATAATCTTGCAGAGCATCTCATCAAATTTCATCATTGCATGGATCAGCGTGATCTACATCATGATGACGTTTTGATGAAAATGTTCATGCATTCATTAGATGGTGATGCACGTTAATGGTATTTCTCACTACCTCATTCTAGCATCTCATCATTAAGGGAATTTCATTTAGCTTTTAATGAGCACTGTAAAAGGTATTTTTCAGCTGAATTTCTATTTGAGAATTGTTGTGAGGAGTTTGAAAAGAATATTCAACGTACAGTAGGTATTTCTTCAGATTGTAAGGCTGAAATAGATGTTTCTGTTGAAGAAATCAAGGAACAATCATATCATTCATTTCCTAGTTTTCTAGTGTTGAAAGCAGATTTTGTTGACTGTTCTTATGATGAAGAAATTAGCAGCCATGCAGTAGATGCATTTGTCCTTGTAACAAATGTCTCTAAAAACCATTCCTATGATGAGTTAGTTGACCCAAATGTTGACAAAAATCAGCCTTCCTTGATGGATACTCTAATAATAAGGAGCAGATCTTTACTAAAGCACATATAGAGCTTATTAGCAGCCATCCAGTATATGGTAATGAAGAAGATAAGGAGGAATTGCATCAACAGTTGTAATTCGCTTTATCACCCATTGATGAGCAGAAATCTCGAAGGATCAGTGAGTTCATGTTTATCATTTTTGCACCTGGACTTCCAAAAGACATCAAACAACATATGAGTAGTTATGGAGCATATGAAGACCACAATTTTGTTGAAAAATCAGCCTTCACAGAGGAGCAATATTGCCTTCTTAACCAATTGAAAGTTTGCCATGTTCTTCAGGATCTGGTGGCAATTTGGATGGATTCCTTGCTTGCACAAGTCCCAATTGTTGTAACTCTGGGTATTTCTCTTATTTGCAGCAATGAATGTAAGATTTTCTTGGAACTTTTGCTAAAAATATTACCTTCTTTTTGTATTTTCAAAGAGCTGCCTCCAAAAAGTTATTTTCATCAGTCATTTACTTTCATGGCTGCCGTGGAAGTTTGCTTACACCTAAGAAAATTCGTTAGTTGGTTAGAATAGGCTTATGTATATAAATAAGCTCAAACCATGAGCATGTGGTTTTCATTTTTTTGGTTTGCAGTAGATCAACAATAATGCCTCCATAACCCAATGGATAAAGGGCACTGGAATTGCAGAGGTTCTTGGAGCCTCACAGGGAGGTCTTCATCCCCTATGGAGCCAATGTTAGCACGTGATATGTACTGAAGGACATCATTAGTTTTGCTAATCATGTGATATTTCCTTCTCTTAGGAGTCAGTTATTTAAAATTTCATAATTTTGGGTCATAGGGTCAAGTTGCATAAAAGTTTGAGTCATGTCTCATGTAAATAAATCAAGGTGATTGATTTTTATCTTGGGTCTAGAGTTGATCAAATACATGGTCAAGTCTTGATGTCATGAATGTGGGTGTCATCATTTGCACAAAGGGAAGGTATG
>ML817896.1:0-27766 GCA_009831015.1 Picea engelmannii
AAAAGACTCATTTCCCTCACTCCCCCTAAAGTCGCTCCTAAAATTTCTCCTAGGGTTCCTAGATCCCCTCTCATGCTTTTAATCACTTTCCTAAAATGAAGTTTCTGAAATTTAGTAACTCCTTAAATGTTGATTCCTTTTTGGTTTTTACCCTATGTCTCTTACTTTCCAATATTAAGTTTCCTTTATTCCAAGTTTCCTTATTTCTATTTTTTTTATTTCTCTCTTTTCATTATTTATTATTTTATTTTTTTTGTTAAACCCCAAAATGATAAATGCGCTTAATAGTCCTTTCAATATATATATATATTTATTTTAAATCCTAAATTTTTATACTCCCACACTTTAATAAGTTTATTTCTTCTTTAAATTTTAAAAACCTTGGGTTTCAATTAATTTATCCCCTCATTACATTACCCTCTTAAATTTTATGAAGACTTAACTAACACTTAGGAGGGTTTTAGTTTACGTTCTTAAGTTTATTTTTGGAGGGTATTCTCTTAAGGTTAGTCAAAATTTTATCTTAGAGGTGTTTAAAATTTAGGTTCAGATTGAACTGGGCGACAATTCATTAGGGGAGTCGTTTTACGAATTTTATCAGGCGTTAAGGTCTTAGGGTCATCTAGGTTGTCTCATCATCATCATCAAGGCGACGTTCCCTTCAGGACGCACTACGTGCTCCAAGGGTGCCACTCGCCTCGTTTGCTTCTGTTGCGCGACGTGCCCTTCAGGATGCACCACATGCTCCAAGGGTGCCACTCACTGACTTGTATTTCTTTGTGCGACGTGCCCTTCAGAATGCACCACGTGCTCCAAGGGTGCCACTCGCTGACTTGAGGGATTGGTAGACTCTATAACCCCTGGAGTCAACACTCTGCCAGGTGAACTTGTGGGAGACTAAGGGCTCTAAGGAATAAGGCCCCCGCCTTATTGCGCGCCCCTTAGAATCATCGTGAGCGACTGTCGCAGTCTGCCCTCACGGCATTGTGGATCCTCTCAAACTAGGTAATCATTAACCTACAGTTCAAGCCACGACGGGAGTGCTAGTAGGCTATGGCAGGGTTGTTGTCCACACCTCTCCCTTAATCTCTCTGGAACTCGTGTGTGGCCCCTTTACTACATATGTGAGTCTAGTCGGAAAGCTATCGTCATCCTGCATCATCAACCATCATGTCAGATCATGTCAACAACATATCATAAAATCAATAGCATATCATCAAAACAAAACAATATCACCGTAAATGAAACAACTCAAATAGCCTACTCCCTGACTCAATCCAGAGTCCAAGGGAGTTCCATCGATGCCTCTGCATCCTCAAGGTCCAAAACCCTGCACACTCAATGAAACTGAGTCAGCGGCACCTATCTACATCAAAGTAGTAAAAACATCCTGTCATATAACTTAACGCATCATAATGAAGGAAAAAGTTTTATCATCATAAAAATCCAGATCACTTGCGAGCAAGTGTCCTCAAAGAATAAGTTTGGTAAGTGAGCCAGAGAGGGATGTTACATTTTGATACCCAAAGCATTCTCCTGAGAGACTAGTTTCTCCTTTTTAGATTCATTAATTTCCTTTACAGAACCATAATCCATTTCGTCTTCTTCTATGCACTGGCTAGAGCCACGCAGATGTTCTCCAAGATTGGCTCACATTTCTTGAAGAGATTTGCATTTCTTTCTTTTGACATCCCCTATGCTTCACGCAGCTATATGATTGTATCTTGTGCTTCCCTGAGATTCCTCTTGAGCCAAGTCACGTTACCCTCTCAGCCTTGTTATGTTGATGCTTTGAGGGTCTTCGCTACTAACTATTATCTAAACTCCCTGTTCTCCATGTATATCTCAGTGATAGTGAGTTGCCTTTTCTTAAGCTATTATGAAAGTTCATGAATATTTGTGCCTTCAGTGTTTGTCCTTATCCTTCTGCCACAGGTTTCTCGACTTAGACCTTTGACAGGTTCCATTCAAATGGTGTGCATGAGTAAATATTCATTAGCCAAATTTGTGCATGGCTCGCTCGAGACTTGGGCCTCCCCGATTTCCTTGTTCTTCCTTGGCCTACCCCTTTTCTAGGTATCGACTGTTGGGAGGATAGGGCTTCCAATTTATTTCCTTCCTTTGTATCTCTTTTTAATTCTCCCTTCGTGCGGTGAGATGTTCCTTTTTCCACAGGTAGATGGTAATATCTTCTGGGATCTTTGGGGATTCAAACTATGAGTAGAAATGAATCAAAGTTGTTTCCCAATCACCTCAACTCCTCAACTATAAACAAATTAATAAACAAGGCATGAGATAGTTTCATATTTGGCTGGTTTGTTTCAGCCCGTATGTTGTCTTCCATTTCTTGGAGACTTCGGTGCAAGAAAAAAAGAATATTTAGCGATCTCCTTCCTGTGAAATGCATCAAAAATCTGATGTGGTTTGAGTGTATTCTTTCAAACCTTCCCTCACAGGTGAAATATTTCCTAATCTCTCTCAGGAGATTTTGAAAAGGCTCCTGCAGATATCTACTTGGAACGCCCTCTTCGAGTCTCCTATTTAAATAGTTTGGTTTGATGAACTCCTTGTAGAACCGCACATCAAAAGGAATGACTTTAGACCACCTTTCCCCACATGGAGGGATATTTGTTGTGACTGACAGAGTTTTCTTTGTTACCTAGAAAGTGATTCCTGTGATTATTGCTTGGAACCCATTGAATCTTAGTGAAAACTGCTCTGCGAGTTCCATGTTGAATCCTTGAATCTTCCTGCAAAAGACCATGCATCCGACCTATTCAAAATATTCTTTGACATATGTATTTTCATTTACCAATGTCAAGTTTTGAGGTTCGGGCCCCATATTTATGTTGCTTCATGCACCTTTCCTTATGCTCTCGGATGTTTCCATGGTGCAACGCATATTTGTTCTATGTGCGGTGGATTTAGCATGGACCCTAGGTGGAAATATTGATTGACCCAGGTTTGTGACGCAATTGAAGGCAATCGAATTTCTAGGCATGAGAAACTCAAGGCTAATAGGAAGAATTACCAATAGAGCATAAAATTGGCTAGTGAACATAATACATGCAGAGTGACCAAAATTTATGATTAGGCGGGCAAGGGATGGAATCCTTCCAAGGGACACTGAATCCATGGTGACTGCAGGTTTTGAAGCAAGTTGAATATTTTTGCAGCACATCCGCACGATGGGTACACTTTGGGGCATGCAAAGTACAGTTGACAAGAGTTGCAGAGTATACATGATACCAGCGCCGTGATTTTTCATTCTTTCTGACTTCATAATGAGCTGATGATGGTCATTTATTTTGTTGACTTAACTTCTATTTAACAACTTGCCTCAATATTTGGCATGTAAAACCTTCTATTCTGACATGACCTGGCTCTTTGGGAAAATACCTTTACCACATACACATGTTTTGGTTCTGAAATATCTTCCTGACTCCAAGGGCCAACCAACCACTTGCTGACTTCGAACCATTCATTGTTCGATACCTGACCTCACACTCTTTGACACACGGACTCTGAATCGAATAAGACTGAGTCTAATTTAAAAATGACGGTGTTAACAACTGGCTCCAATGGGGATTCTATCCTCTCTGTGAAGTGGAAAAGAATAGCAGACGAGGTGCCTAACCATTGGGCCTTATTCGACTTCCAAAATCTGAAACAATGGAAAATAAAAACATAACCTAGACCTTCTTGACATATTTTTGACTAGACTCAACATAAATGTATGGCCTTCACTTCGGGCTTCATTTTCTGCTGACCTTCTGAGTCAAAATGCCTTCTTTGAAAAAAAAAAAAAATGGTTATTTACAATGACATGAAAATGAAACAGACCTTACTAAACCAGATAGTGTTTGAGGAACCTGTCGTTTACATGCCCCCAACCAATGGACTCTCCATGTAGATTTTCTAGCAAATATCTCTTGATCCTGTGATACACGCAGATTCTGAAAGGGCCCGTCGAAAAATGATAGAATTTCCATGCTTTCCCTTATGTTTGTTTCTTTCATCCCACTTTAGCACCAGATCCTCCACCTGAAATTCCTCATGTTTAGAGTGCTTGTCGAAATTTTTCTTCATCCTCTCTTAGTTAAGTTATGATCAGTTGTAGAATTTCTCCCTCATCTGTTGCACATGAATCAATTGATTTATCCTTCTCTTCATTTCGTTTGGCTCGACCTCTTGATATTGCAACATATACGATTTGGAATGGCAACATGGAGATGGAATTTTTGGTAGTAACTCTATCCTTCCACAGTGCGTAAATTAGTTTATTATGCTCGACATTCTTTTTTTCTAGCAGGAGGCTTTTAATGAACCTGGTTAAGCTTTTATTTTATGATTATGGTAACTCGTTACCCTGTGAGTAATACATTGTAGAATGTCCCAGGGTGATATTGTAATACCTGCAAAAATTATCCTTTTTATTGGACTTAAATGCAACCACGTTATCCATGACGATCTTGATAGGGAACTTGAACCTAGACAGGATATTTGTCTCCAGAAACATAATGATGACTGTGTCGGTGGCATGCTTCAATCCATTTTGTGAAGTAATTTGTGGCTGTAAGTATCCATTTGTGTTGCGCTAAGGGTGGAAGATGAATCTCTCCTATAAATTCCAAGCCCCATTGAATGAATGGCACTTCGACTGAGATCTGTTTCAATGACAGGGGTTGCAAATTTCTCCTTCCATCGAAACTATGACACTCGTGGCAACAGGAAAATTATTTGTATACATCTGCGAACATGTTGGGATGATAGTAACTTGCTCTTAGAATCTTATGCGCAATGGTTTTCTAGTAGTTATGTCCTCCGCAATTGCCTTTGAGGAATTCCATGATATCTCATTTTGCGTCATCTTCTAGCAAGAAACTCAACAATATCCCTCCTAGATCTTTCCAATATAGGGAGTTATCCTAGATGCATAACTTAGTAGCATTTAGCTTTAATAATCTGGCCTTGGTATTACTTAACCCTCCAGGATCTTTCAGATTCCTCAACACATAAATGTTTTTCATATACCAAGGTGAATCGATGAACTTTTGAGACACCTGTGCGGTTGTTTCTTCATGAGGATTCCCTGACAAATCAACAATGAAGTTGATTCCCAGAATGTCACAGTTCGACGACACCATCTATTTTACAAGGCCCTGCCCCATAATTATCTTTGTGGGATTGATTTCAAGATCATATTCCATCATGAATATGATCCAATTACCTTTTCTTCCCTCGGGGTCAGGCTGATTCAAAATTTCTTTGATTGCCTTGTTGGGCACGTAAGCGATAACTTGGGAATGTAGTATGTGAGTCCTGAACTCCTTGAGGGCTTTCACCAAGGTGTATGCTTGTTTATAAATAATGTAATACCTTAGTGGGGAGTCCCTCAACTTCTTTCTGAAGTAAGATATAGTATTTTCAAAGTTATGATCTTCTCTCTGTAACAGTATGCCAACAATGGTATGCTCCGAGGTGAACGAGAACAAGATAAATTCCTTCGTGAAGTCTGGGTTGGCCAATATAGGAGCTTTGGTCAGCGCTACCTTGATATATTCAAATGATTTCCTATATTCAAGGTTCCATTTGATCTTGTTCCCCTTTCTGAGCATGCTGGTGATATCTTTCATAATTTTCGCTAGGTTTAGGATGAATCTTCCCAAGAAATTTACCTTTCCCAGGAAGGACTACACCTCCTTCTTGTTGTGCGGAGTGATGATTTTTAGGATTCCTTCTACCTTGTTGGGGTCTATATTTATACCCTCCTTCTAGATGATGTTCCCAAACAGTTTTCCTTCCTGCATTCTGAAATGTGATTTTTTCGGATTTAACGATATGTCGAACTTCCGACATTTTTAGAAGACCTTATCCATGTGCCCAAGGTGTTGTTTGTTAGAGTCGGAATACATTTTGATGTTATCCAGATAGATCACGATAATTTTTTCCTTTTCGTCGGCAAATGTTATATCCATCGTCCTCTGGAAGGTATCTCCATCGTTCATCAGACTAAAAGGAATCATAGCATACATGAACATCCCCCATGGTGTCGTGAAAGTTGTCTTTTCCCGGTCATCTGGGTGTACCATGATATCATTGTAAGTTGAAAATCCATCCAGCATAGACATCTTTTGGGACCCAACTACTTTCTACAAAATACAGTCCATCTTGGGGAGCGGATAGTTTTACTTGAGGGATACTTTTTTCAAGTTTTGAAAATCCACGCACAACCTTATCTTGCCTCTCTTTTTCCTTACAGGCACCATATTGGCAACCCATTTCGAAAATCTTAAAGAAACAAATTTTTTGTCTTTGAAGAGCTTATTTACCTATTTTTCAATTAGCGACAATAGTAGGGGATTTATCGATCTTATATTTTTCTTGAAAGGCTTTTGGTCTTCTTTGAGAGGAATGATGTGATGAATCACTTTAGTGTCGTAGAATTTCAAGTCATCAGAGCTCCTGGCGAAAACGTCGGGAAAATATTTCATGAGCTTGATGTAGTACTCTTTGACCTCCAAACTAAGCATTGTTTATAATTTGATTATCCTCAGATTCTCCTAGGTCCCAATGTTGCAATCCTCGACATCCTCATCATTCGTGGTGATCTTGGTATTTTTGGCCACATTGTTTTCATCAAACAACTTTTCCAACGGAACAAACCCTTTAGGGATGATATTATTCTTTAGCTGCACTATGTTGCTTGTATCTATTTGGTTCTTGAAAGGGTCATCATTAATGTGCACAGATGCGCTTTCATATCCGTCTCAACATCACTCGTCATCAATGTTTATATTAGCGAACTCGTCTCTCATTTGGAGAAATCTCTCCACATGTTTGTCATCTTCAAACACCGTCAATACTTGATATTATTGGGCACCACTGACCTGTGTTTGACTTTGATCTCATACTTTCTATTGGGGAAAATGGGAATATTAAAAATTGAGGCCGAGGTGGCCATGGCATCTGCAATTTGATTCTTCCCCCTCGTGATCGCTGATAAATTATACTCCGAGAATTCTTCGAGGAGGTCCAACACTAGGTTTATATACGCCCTTAGTCTAGGGTGCTTGGATTGGTATATACCTTTCACTTGTTTTATAAAAATCTTAGAATATCCATGTTCCTCTTTGAACTCAACTCTTTAAAAAATATTAGACCCAAAATCAATGCCTCGTACTCAGCCATGTTATTTGTATAATCAAAGGAGAGTTTGTACGAGCATAGTTTTGTGCTCGCCTTGGGAGGACATATCCATACACCAGCCCCTACCCCTTCCTTGATGATGGATCCATTGAATCTCATGTTCCACATCTCATTCTCTACATGGATCCTTGGGTCTAGGCACTCTTTTTCTTGTCATGCGACTTTATCTTCGACAATCATGATGATCGTCGGATCTTCCTCTTCAAAGCTTAGGTCATTGTAAAATATGGAGGATATGATCTTAGTGTCGACAGAGTAGATAGGGTGATTATTCAAATGCATATTATTTCTCAACATTTATTTCATCAACACTTATCTGTACAAACGTCTCTCTTGGACGAAGACATGAATGGTGGCATATGACATATCCATTTGTAGGGTTCCCTTCAATTTCACGGCCCATGACCGAGATAAGAGCATACCAAATTTAGGGGGTATATCGGCCACAACCACATTCATAAATATAATCTTAGAATGGATTTGGGCCAGTGACACAACCAAATCTTTGATCAGACCCAAACATTTCACTTTCCTTGAGTTGAAAGCAAACATATCCTTGTAGGGCCTGGTGATGTCCAAACGCAACTTGTCCATGATCACCTTGGGCATGAGATTGTGCGATGCACTCGAATACAACATGGTGTTGCGTAAATTCATGTCTTCGAACTTGATACTAACATATAATGGGGAACATCCTCAGTATCGCATGTTCCCTCCATGCGTGGACCAAACAAAATGGCAGGGTGGTCTTCCTAGACGTTCGGGGTGTTAGGCATTTCTCCCATATTTAGAAGTTTAATAATATGATCTCGATATTCTCCTTTCTTGATGATTTCATTGAAAAGGACATATATTTTAATCTTAGAAATTTCATTCTCAAATTTAAAAGGGGGGGATACTTTTTCTACCTCCTTTATGCCTGTCTCCCAGCTTGTTTTTGGCGCTTTCCTTGGAACCTCCTCCTTTGAATTTACCTTTTCAATCTCATCCTTGGTTGGGTTGTCTTTCTTCAGTCGGCTCATGGAAGGGGTGTCCTCTAGAGTTTCTCTTATGGGATTTGTCTACTGAGGTTATCTGGGCACCTTTATGTTCCTGAGGTTATATTGTTTTTGAAACTACATGATGGCATTGCAATAACCCTTCTTGAATTCCTCAATTTCCCAAGACAGTGTGTCATCCGTATCCAGCAAAATATCATCATTTTCTCCCATGTATTGATCATGTTATCCCTTATTCAAGAACACACAAGTATCGATGTCGTCGCAGAAATACATTTGATCTTGGATCATATTATCAAAATCTTCATCCAGGTAATGTTTTTGGAATGAGGGCCTTATTTGTTGGTCATCGTGGTCTCTCTTTTCACTCTGCATGATCTGCAGGACCAAACATCTTCTAAGGTTCCAATTTATAGGTTGGAGGTCATGTTATTCTCGGGTGGGGGGCTTGTTTCCCATGGACATTATTTCCATTATATTCTCCATCGTCTTCATCATTAAGTTGAACTTGTCCTCCGAGGGTCAATAAGTCAATGGATGCACATATCCTTGGGGTTTCTTCCCGCCTTTGTTGAAGCTTTGTTTAATATTTTCTGATGTTGTCAGTTTTACCTCGAATTTGATTGCATCAATCATCATGAAGGCATCAAAATTAGAATATCTTCTCTCCCTCAACAGCAAGGCAAAATCATTGTCAAAGGAGTCAGCGTATCGAAGTTGCGTAGCCATGGGAGGTAGATGGAATTCTGCAGGAATTGTGTTGTATACCCTCATGAAACAGGTCAAGAACTCTTGCACTATCTCCTCCAACACTCTCTTCATATTGTTTTACTACCTTGGTAGCTACAAAACATTATTTTTCTTTCCCCATCTAGAAATGAATGACTTTTCAAACACGGTGAAGTCGAGAATGCTTGTTGTTGGGAGATACTTGAACCACTTTCTAACCTCCCCCAAAAGACTCTGCATGAACAACATCATCTTTGCATATTCATGATCCACTTCCTTTAGATCAATGAAATAATTGAACCAATTCAGGTGCTTTTGGGAAGGGTTGTTTTCTTTAGCGTCATATAGCTTGATCCTCTGGCTGTATTTTTGTGGAAAATCATGTAGTTGTGTTGGCAAGGTAAGGGGGAGGAATATGGAGACCATTTCTCTAGGAGGTTTTGGGATTTGTGGGATGTTCTGAGTGAGATTTGCATCTTGCGGGGTTTGGTTTGGTATCAAAGATCAAAACCTCTTCTCGTCAAAGACTCTATTATCCAAGGTGGTTTATGATTTAGACCTAAACAAGGTTTGTTTGAATAGGGTTTCAAAATCGAGGTTTTCAAGGGTAAGGATAGGATTATTTCCAGGTAATAGAATTGTTCCGGAGATTTATCCCTTGTACTACACATAAGTTTCTTGGGGTCACACATAGGCTCTACAAGATTTGGGTCAGGATTGGGTCTGGTATAAATTATCTTCAGAGCCAAGGTTCTTGAGTCATGCAACCTTGTTCTACTGGTCTCTTTGAGTGGAGTCGCAAGGGAAACGGTTTTAGCCAATATAGGTGTTTGGACCATTGTTATCCTCCGGGGTAAAAACTATAGCTTTAGTCATTCTCCCTGGGAAATTTTATTCAATTTCATCCCCGACAGTGATGCTAGAATGGTAGCTCTCTGTAAACTTCATTCGGCTGAGAAAACAAATGACAAACAAAACCTACAAACTAACCTTGAGGCTAAAAACTAGACTTTCTAACCTGGAGAGGGCTCTCTCTGAGACGTTGTCTCTATACAAGTTATGGATTTAAATTGTCGGCTAGATTTAACACTTTTATACAATATTTATGGTTCTATTGGTGAAAGAAAGCAAGACCTTTGGATATGGAGTCGATTTAATAAAAAAATATTAACAAATGACTTAGTGAATGAACTTGAAGGATAAAGGTTAATTAATAAACAGTCTTTCAGTTAAAAATCGTTGTGTGTGGTGAGAGAAAAAAACATAAAGCAACTTGGAGCACCATTGGGGATGAATTTAGAGTTCTCTCAGAAGAAGAATAGTCGTCTAAATGGTGTGAATATAGATCACTGTGCAGTGAATTCATGATCGAAAATCAAGTTCTGATTTAGACAGAATATAGATATGAATATAAATAACACAGGAAATCATGTGACTCAGTTGGGACTTGGGCCTCCCCAGTTTCCTTGTTCTTCCTTGGCATTCCCCTTCTCTGAGGTATCGATTGTTGGGAGGATAGGGCTTCCAATGTCATTCCTTCCTCTGAATCCCTTTATAATTTTCCCTCCGCATGGTGAGATGTTTCTTTTTCCATGGGTAGATGGGAATATACCCTAGGTTCCCTGGGGATGTCATCTCTAAGTAAAAATGAATCCCATTTGTTTCCCAATTGACTCAACTCCTCAACTATCAACAACTTAATCAACAAGACATGAGATAGTTTCTTCTTTGGCTTGTTTTTTTCAGCCCGGACGTTGTTTTCCATTTCTTGGATACTTCAGTGCAAGAAGAAAGGTAGATTTAACAGTCTCATTCCTATGAAATGCATCAACAATTGGATGTGGTGTGAGTGTATTATGTCATACCTTCCCTCACAGGTGAAATATTTCCTAATCGCTCTCAGTAGCTTCTTAAAAGGCTCCTGCAGATATCTACTTGGAACGCTCGCTTCAAATTTCCCATTTAGATAGTCTGGTTTGATGAACTCCTCATAGTACTACACATCCAAAGGCATGCCTTTAGACCACCTTTCTCCTTGTGGATGGATCTCCTTTGCGACTGACAAAGTTTCCTCTGTTACCTGGAAAGTGATTAATGTGATTACTGCACAAAACCCATTGAATCTGAGTAAACAATGCTCCGCCACTTCCCCATTGAATCCTCAGATATTCCTACAAAATACCATGCATATGACCTGTTCAAAAGACGCTCTGACATCTAGATTTTCATTTACCAATGTCAAGTTTTGAGGTTCAATATTCACATTTCTACTGCTTCATGCACCTTTCCTTATGTTTTGGGATGTTTCCATGGTGCAATTCATATTTGTTCTTTGCATGGTGGATTTAGCATGGACCCAAGGTGGAAATATTGATTATACTGGGTTTGTGATGCAATTGAAGGCAATCGACTTTCCATCCATGAGAAACTCAAGGCTCATAGGAAGAATTAGCGACAGAGCATAAACTTCGTTGGTGAATAGAATACATGCAGAGCAGTCAAAATTTATAATTGGGTAGATGAGGGATGGAATCGTGCCAGGGGACACTATATCCATGGTGACTAGAGGTTTCGATGAAAGATGAAGATTTTCACAGCACATCCACGCGACGGGTACACTTCAGGGCATGTAAAGTACAACTAATAATAGCTGCAGAGAATACATGATACGAGTGTTGTGTTTTTTCATTCTTTCTAACTTCATAATGAGTTGATGATGGTCACTTCGTCTAATGAAATTATACTTATAAACTTTCCTTGACCTTTGGCACATAAAACATTCTCTTCTAACAGGACTCGACTCTTTGGGAAAAGACTTTTACCACTTACACATGTTTTGGTTCTGACATCCCTTCCTGACTCCAAGGGCCAACCAACCACTTGCTGACTTCGACCCATTCTCTTTTCAATAACTAACCTCACATGCTTTAACACACAAACTCTGACTCGACTAGGACTAACTCTAACTGAAAAAATGACGACGCTAACATGTACCTAATTCTGTTGATTTAAAATAAAAAATTCTTGACAAATTGCACAAAACGTCATATTCAAGTCATCCAGGATACCAGAAAATGATAACATCTTTAAGAAAAAAAAAATTGGCCTAACATGAAGAGTGAAAAATCTAAATATTTATCTAAATTATTAGATTGTCAATAGTTAAAGGCTGAACATCAACATACCAGAATGGAAGTGGGAGACTATCTCTTTGGAATTCATCACATGTTTTCCAAAGACTCAAAATCAAAATGACTCAATTATGGTAGTGATTGATAAACTTAGCAAATCTACACATTTTATACCTGTGAAATCCACTTATAATGTAATTAATATTGCTGAATTTTTTATGAAAGAAATATTTAGATTGCATGGAATTACTAAGATGGTGATCTCCGATAGAGATTTCAAATTTATGTCAACGTTCTGGAAGGAATTGTTTGCAGGATTGGATACTAACCTGAATTTCATCACAAGCAACCATCCAGAAATAGATGGGCAGACTGAATGAACGAATCATATTCTGGAAGACATGTTAAGAATGTACATGAGAATGAAACCAACTAAGTGGGAGGAGTACCTACACTTAGTTGAATTTTTTTACAATAATGGCTAACAAACATCAGCCAAGATGAGTCCCTTCAAAGAATTATACAGAAGGAAATGCACAACCCTGATTAGCTGGGATAATCCAGTTGATAGGTTTATGATGGGACTGAAAATGCTCCACGAAATAGAGAAAATGGTAAAAAGGGTACAAAAAAATTTAAAGGAGGCCAAGACCGATAGAAAAGCTACACAGATTTAAATAGGAGACACCTGGAATTTCAAACTGGGGACCACATATATCTGAATGTCAAAGAAAGGAGGAGCTCTCTAAAGCTAGGAAATTGTTCAAATTTGGCACCCATGTTTTGTGGCCCCTTTGTAACGACCCCAATCGTTATGACTACATGCGATGCAAAGAAAGTGATCTTTTTTTTTTTTTTTAAGCAGGAAGGAAATCGACGAAAACAATTAATCAACACGACTTGACGATGAACACAACTTACACATTCAGGCAACAGAAAACAACGACCCAACGTACTAGCACATCAAGTAACTGAACGGAAAATGGGATAATCAATAGACAGATAAAAATGACTACCCACCCAACACAAGCAATACAACGCCTACTATCTAAAGGACAACATCAACAATCATGACAAAACGACCTCATCGACCAATAACTAGAAAACTCTATGGCATGAAAAACCAAACACATTAAGGCGTTATAAAACCAAGTACCAACATCAATTACAACAAACAAATGCCCACATCGGGAAGAATAGACTCTGGTCAGGTTATCATTCGCCTCTATCCATTAGGGAATGCAATGATCCCCTCATCAGGAATCATGTCATCCCAAGGTGATAGGGGTGACAATAAACCTAGCGCAACATAACACATGTATACCAATAACCCAATGAAAATCCAACGCGCTAGGAGACCGAATTAACTAACAAAATACATGAGGACTATACCCACGCACCCAACCAACAAGTTTACAAGATGCAAGGTGACATCACTCAAATTAAATTGTGCAACTAACCAAAGGATTTCTTATTCCTACAAGGCAACATGGGTGGTGAACAACTATGACCAACCACCATTTACAATTTGACTTAATTCACAAGGCACATAGTAACCAATCAATTGTTTAACTATTAATCGTTTTAGCTAAAAAAAAACTATTAATCCCTCAACCATTAATCTTGCACAAGCTATTAAATGACTTCTCCAACAAAACATAAACCATTATCTATTAAGCATGATGTTTAAGTGTGAAGGAGTGACCTATTATAAATGTTACTATTATCATAAATGTGAATTGTTATAAATGTTACTATTATCATAGATGTGACCATAAAGGTGAACTATTATATCTAACAATCATATCGCTTCCCCGTATTAATATTTTGGTCCATTAAAAGGATTTAACAATTAAAAATATATATATCGCTACCCACAATATACAACTATACAAATATACATTTATATCGCTATACAACATACAACTATAAAAATATATCGTTGTAAGAAAATACATGGCTATACCAATATACAAATATATCTCCATACAATATATCATTGTACAATTATAGAGCTAGATAAATATATAAAATCGATGTTAAATATTTACTTTCGACAATGTTAGTCACTATCCATTAATACATGCGACCATATCTATTACAGACATCGTTGTCAACATATAAAAGTGTTGTCTATATTCCAATATAAATAAATCGTTATCTATATTCAAATGTATATAAAAATTGTTGTTTGTATATTTAAAACGCAGGAACACAGTCATAAATTAGATAAAACCACACGATTATGACCAGTTAAGCAACCAAACAAATTCTCTACCCTTAAAAGGCGCAACGGTAAATCTGCTAACTAAATTCGTTGTGTTAGGGAATTTAGAATGAAGTTTAAACTCTACACTTAAACCTCTGCCAATATCTATTAACTTCCCAGTCGCACGATATATATATATATATATCTAATGGTTGCCAATAAAAATAAATTTGATATCACCCATTGTATAGAAAATCATTGTTAATCAATATTAACTTCGCAGTGGTAAGTAGTAGGTATCATGGAAAAATCGCAGTGGTAAGTAAGGAAACCATGGTAAAATAGATATTCAAAGTCAATCAATCAAATTCTAATCAAATGAAATAAAATCACAGACACAAGTATAAATTCACAGGCACATGTATAAATTCGCAGACATATTATTATCAACGCATACATATCGTTATCATTCTCTGCTAGGAATTATCAAAACTAAAAATGTAGGCATACTATTATCAACACAATGATATAATCACTGTAAAACACATAGATATATAATCCAGATATGATAACAAAGTTATATTAAATCGTTGTAAAAAATGAAGATATATAATTTCGCTATCAATCAATCTGTATCTCGTTGTCATTCAATGTATAGTTTCTTTGTATAAATATCTCAGTGTATATTAATTTCGCAGTATATATATCTAAATCACAGAGTAAATAAATGAAGTTGTTGGGTAATACCATAAATATTAAATCGTTGTGTTATATCGCCAAAAAAATTCACCCAAGGTTCCATGCTAATACCTAGAGAAACAAGGGAATTAAATCACAGAGGGTGGGAGGTAATGTCAATGTTTCATGGAAACCTACAAAGGAGATATAGCTAAAGCATGCACAAACAAAGCTTATCAAGAAAAGGAAGAGAAATACACAATGAAGAATGAGAATCATTGTATATTATGATATTATCAATGAGTGAGTGATGTTCACTCATATAGGAAATGTCATCCTATAATTAGGAATGCATTCATAATAGTGATGGTCTAAGATTATAAAGTCTAAAATAGAACTAGTCAATTAACTCCCAATGAACTAGTGTTACTCCCACTGAACTAGTGTGTCGAAAATAGAAATTTCTCCAACACCCCCCTGAACATCACTATGGAGTAAAAAATGAGTCCGGACTACTAGGTCATTTTAGTTACTCATGTACAATGAAACTAATGGAAACTGAATAAAAATGAGAAAAGAGGGAAAACCACGTGGGAACAAACCCCCCCCCCCCTCAAATGAAAATGTATCAAAAGTGTAGAAATTTCAATACAAATTAATTATTTCCTGTGATTCTCCTGATCTAACAATTACGCCACTGTTAAATAAAAAATATCTTCTACTATTATTCTTGTAGAAAATTAAACCACGATCACAACCACAATCACAAAGTGAAATATCAAGAATGCATAACATAGAAGTTTTACGAGGAAAGCATAAAGCTAAAAACCCCACTATCATATATTATGTATATCATGAATCCTGAAACAATATTCATACAAAACTCTAATCCAAGATCTCTCAGTACAATACAATTGTTTCACACTGTCATACACAAATCAGCAAATACATGTGCCAATTCTCTATGTCCAGACAACCTGCCTCCTTTGCACAATCTCTGCAAGTCAAATTCTCACAATCGAATCATTCACAAATTGCCTAGTTTGCACATGCTCATAAGCATATCCACTGCATGTGTGATCAAATCACAACTGATAGCCAAACTATCCCTTTCACCTGTTATCTCAACTGGGTCTCCACTCGATCTAACATGCATGTAGTTAACCGTGGCGAATCTTCAGTTTCATGTGAGTTCACTGATTAACTGAACTCTCACTAGTGCATGGTTAGTTACAACTAGTACAACTGATCTTAACTCACTTAACTACACTTATGATTCTATTACAAATACAACCCACTCAGTTATGAATGAAATAATAGATTAATATTTATTGTCTAATTTAATTAAGGGAAAAATAAATTCGACACATATTTCTTGTTGACTTTTCAACACTCCCTCTCAACAAGAAAGGGATTATCCTTCACCCCAATCTTGTCTCTATGATATTTGAATTTTTTCCTGGTGAGCACCTTCATTAGAATGTCTGCATCGTGATCTTCCATAGGAATGTATTGAAGCAACATGATCTTCCGCTGCACACAATCTTTGAGATGATGATATTGGATATCTATATGCTTAGATATGTCATGAAACATGGGATTAATCGAGAGTATAATGCAACTCTTATTATCACAATAAATCATTGTTGGATCTAAATGAGAACCAAACAAACCAACCAAGATCTTCCTCATCCAGATAGCCTCACATGCAGCTTGGTTTGCTGCCATGTATTCTGCTTCTGTTGACCTAAGTGCCACAGATCTCTATTTCCTGTTGTACCAAGAAACAAATGTAGATCTAATACTAAATATCCCCCCTGACGTGATCTTTATGTCCGTTGGGCTTCCCACCCAATCTGCATTCGTGAATCCATGCAACTTCACCTCATCCATCTATCTGTACCATAATCCATACTCAGATGTTCCCTTTAGATATATCAGTACATCCTTACCTACCTTCCAAAAGAGTTTGGTAGGCTTAACCATCACTTGACTTAGTTGGTTAACCGCATAGAAAATGTTCGGTCTCATGTTCACTAAATACATTAGAGAACCCACTAACTGTCGATAGACAGTAGCATCCAATACTTCTCCACAAGTAACATCCTCTTTCCTCTAGTTTCTTGGAAGAGGAGTATCCATGGGTTTGTAGCCCTCCATGTGAAACTTACCCAGTATCTCCCTTTCATACTTTCCTTGAGACACAAAAAGTTCACCATCTCGCTGCCATATTTCCAAACCAAGGAAATAATAAAGAAGGCCCAAATCCTTCATCTCGAACTCCTTTGCAAGGTCCTCCTTGCATGAGTGTATCAACTGCACATCACCAGATAGTATTAAATCATCAACATAAAGCACAATGATCAAAACCTTACCCTCCACCACAATTTGGTATAGGTTTGCATCTGCTTCACTTTTGGTGAAGCCCAATCCAATGAAATAGTTTTATATCTGAGTGTACCAAGCACGAGGTTCTTGCTTCAACCCATATAATGCTCTCTTGATTTTGCACACATGCGACTCTCTGTCAAAGATCTCAAAACCTTCTAGTTGTTCAATGTACACTTCTTCCTCAATGATCCCATTGAGGAATGCAGTTTTTACATCCATATGATGAATGCGCCAACCCATCTGCACTGAGAGTGCAAGGATGGATCTTATGGAACAGTACCTTGCGACAGGTGCAAAGGTCTCACCATAATCTATCCCCTCGATCTGTGAGAATCCCTGGGCCACAAACCTGGCCTTGTATTTCTCCACACTCCAATAAGTAGCTTGCTTTACCTTGTAGATCCATCTTGAACCTACCACTGATTTGTCGACTGGTCTTGGGACAATTTCCCATGCACTTTTTTTGACAATGGAGTCATACTCCTCTACCATAGAATCAACCCAAGTGGGGTCCTACACTGCTTCCTGAAAGGAATATGGTTTAGTCACAATACATTTTCTCATGAGAGCTATGTATCCAGCAAGTCGATCAGGAGACTGTCTCTGTCTACACTGTGAAGTAGGGGCTCCTACATTCTGTGCAACATCCAGTCTCAATCTGTTAGCTTCTGTGGTGCACTTTCTTCCATTTCTGATGGATGGCTATGCTTGAGTGGTTTCCTCCACTCCATGGACCTCCTCATGTTCCTGATCCACATCTTGAGACTCATCCTTGGGAACCAATAGTTCCTCTTCTGCATGCAAGTCTAGCTCCCTCTCAAGCGACAACCGCATGGCTTTCCCCTCATCGAATTTTATATCCCGTTGCATAACATTCATCTTATTGTTCGAAAAATACACACGATAATTATGGGGTGTTTCTGTGTATCCCACAAATATCCCAACTTCAGCAGCCAGTTCAAGTTTCTTCTTGGCATCCTTGTTCACATGCAGAAAAATAGATGAGCCAAAAAATTTTAAATGTGAAACATCAAGTTTCTTACCAGTAAAAGCTTCTTCATGTGTACTAATGCCAAGTACTCTATGAGGACAACGGTTCTGCACATAAACTGCAGTATTGGATGCTTCTTCCCACAAATTCATTGGTAGGCCCTAATCATGCAACATCGCTCATGCTACACCCACGATCATTATGTTCTTTCTCTCCACGCCCCCATTTTTTTGTGGGTTATGAGGCGCTATGAGTTCTCTTCGAATTCCTTCTCTACTACATAATTCTTTGAATTCGTTAAATATGTATTCTCCACCATTATCTCTCCTTAGAACCTTCACTTGCTTCCCTATCCCTTTCTCCACCAATGCTTTAAACTCACAGAACTTTGAGAATGTTTGATCCTTCTTATGCATGAAGAATATCAAACATTTATGAGAAAATTCATCAAAAAAAATAACATAATACCTATGTTTTGTTGTTGAAGCAACTGAGAATGGTCCACACACATTCATGTGAATTCTCTCCAGGATCACCAAAGCATGATTCTCCTTTTCATGAAAGGTGTACTTTACATACTTCCCCAGGGTGCACCCCTTGCACTGATCTAACTGAGAAAGTGTTCCCATTGGAAGTCTAGTAGATATTTGTTGCATGATCTACAAGGTTCCATGATGAAGATGGCCCAATATCCTGTGCCATAATTCACCCTCATCCCAACTCACCACTTTTTTTGCCTTTCCTATCATGGCATTGCAACCATCTACCTAAAGAATGTAGATATTCTTAACTCGAATCCCTATCTTCTTGACTTGACCTATTTCTTTATGTCACAGGTAGGCTTTTCCACTGCTAAAAAAAACATCATAGCCTTTGTCCTCCCACATTGAGACTAAGACCAGGTTTATCTTCAGACCTGAAACATGCATAACATTTTTCAATTGAAATGGTTTACTTGACTCCCTTTGAAAGGTAATGGTACCAATACCAGTCACACTATATCGTCCATCGTCACCTATCTCTATATGCATTATGATATCTTTCTCCTCCATGTCAATGAAAGACTCTTTATCTCTCGTCATGTGGAAGGAAGTGCCACTATCCAAATACCACACTAATCCTGATGCACCTAAATCCATGCATGCGATCAAAGAAAAGTCAAGTTCAAATTGTGAGACAAGAGCCTCACCAGTTGCAGCTCCAGTAACCGTCTTGTTCTTCTTCTTCTGTGGACAGTTAGTAGAAATATGCCCATGTTCGTGACAGTGAAAACACTTCACTTTAGACAAATCCAACTTCTTGACTTTAAACTCGGATTTTGGATGGAATTTCCTCCCTTTCCCTTTTCTTGCCTTGGAAGTCAAAGCACAATCCTCTTCATCATCATGCTTTGATGAAGATCCATCTCTGGTGTTCTGCCTGAACTCCTCTTGCACTACATCCGACCATAGTCGTTCCCAATCTGGAAATTTTTCCCTTCCATTGACAGAGTCTTGATAACTATGCCAACTCTTAGGAATCCCTAGGAGTGCCAAGCTCACCAAATCATCAACAACGACTGTTATTCCCACACTTCCAAGTCATCCTAACATTGGACAAACTTTGTGAGATATTTTTGAATGGTGTCACCTTTCTCCATCTTGATCTTCCTGAGTTTATCTTTGAGCACCAATTTCCTATGGTCGCTACTATTTTGGAACAGATCTGTCAAAAACTTCCACATTGCATATGGTGTGGTTTTCCCATGGAGACTTGAGAAAATGTGGTCTCGTACTCCCTCCAACAAAATCCTCCTCACCTTCACCACTTTCTTTTTCCATTCATCAAGATTTGCAGTGTTTGTCACATCCGGCTTAGGAACATCATTGTCAATGTAACCCTTCAAGCCATTGTCTTCTAGTACTGTCGCCATCTTGTCCTTCCAAGCAATGTAGTTAGAGATTCCCTCGAGTGCATACTCCAACCTCAAGCCATTTAAATACATTTTTGATCTTGAATCAAGTGTCGCACCAAGAAAATATTTCAAATTCGATTGTTATCCAAACCAAAACTCAACTCCTGCAATCCCTCTTCCCTGGGAGGTTCGCACCCCACCTGAGAGTAGCCTGAGGAAATTTTGCACCCTTCCTGTGTGTAGCCTGCGAACTTACCTAGGAAGTTCGCACCCTACTTCACTGTAGGGTGAGGGAAGTTTGCACCCTTCTTCACTATAGGGTGAGGGAAGTTTTCACCCTACGTCACTGTAGCCTGCGAGAATGCCAGTGAATTTCTCACCCTGCCTCTGTTTAGGGTGAGAGAATTATTGTTCCTAAAAATGATGGTAGTCTTCAGTACTAGGGTTCGCACCCTGCTAGACATGGGACCTGCGAACACAAAACAATGTTCGCACCTAACTTTTGTAGCTCCGTGGCCTCCATGGCTCTGATACCATGTAGAAATTTCAATACAAATAAAGTATTTCCTGCGATTCTCCTGATCTAACAATTACGCCACTGTTATATACAGAATCACTTCTATTATTATTCTTGCAGAAAATTAAACCATGATCACAACCAAAATCACAAAGTGAAATATCAAGAACGCATAACACATAAGTTTTACTGGGAAAGTGTAAAGCTAAAAACCCCACTATCATATATTATGTATATCATGAATCATGAAACAATCTTCATACAAAACTCTAATCCAAGAGATCTCAGTACAATACAATCGTTTCACACTATCATACACAAATCAACAAATACATGTGCCAATTCTCCGTGTCCAGACAACTTGCCTCCTTTGCACAATCTTTGCAATTCAAATTCTCACAATCGAATGATTCACAAAATGCCTAGTTTGCACATGCTCATAAGCATATCCACTACATGTGTGATAAAATCAAAACTGATAGCCAAACCGTCCCTTTCACCTGTTATCTCAGCTAGGTCTCCACTCGATCTGACATGCATGTAGTTAACCATGGAAAATATTCAGTTGCAAGTGAGTTCACTGATTAACTGAACTCTCACTAGTGCATGTTTAGTTACAACTAGTACAACTGATCTTAACTCACTTAACTACACTTATGATTCTGTTACAAATACAACTCACTCAGTTATGAATGAAATAATAGATTAATATTTATTGTCTAATTTAATTAAGGGGAAAATAAATTAGACACATATTTCTTATTGACTTTTCAACAAAAAGAAGAAAATCCAGTTGCTAGGCAACTGTGTTCTTCACTGCAAGACTATCCCACAAAGTATGAAACTTGTTCTTAGTGAATGTATTGGTGAATATGTCAATAGTTTTTTTAGAGGAAGGAAAAAACTACAAATCAATTATCATTTCATGTACTAAATCTCTAATGAAATGCATGTGGACCCCAATGTGTTTGGTTCATTGCCTTTGTGCTAGATCTCTTCAAAATCTTAGCGTACTCTGATTGTCGCACCATATGATAGTTGGAAAGTGAAACTAGATACCAATATTGGTAAGGAAGTGTTGAAGCCAAAGTGTTCGAATGATATAGTTGACTACGCCTTTGTACTCAGCCTCTGCAGAAGATAAATCAATGGTCGATTGCTTCTTACTTGACCAACAAATTGGGCCTGACCCCAAACTGAGACTATACCCGGATGTGGACTTGCAATCTGTTTTATCACCAACCCAATATGAATCTATGAAGGCTATGAGATATAATGCACAACTAGATACATAGTGAATCCCATAACTCATGGTGCCCTTAACATATCTGAGGATGTGCTTGGCATCCTTCTAGTGCAGATCATGGGGTTCCTTCATGTATCTGGAAATTTCTCCTACCGCATATGAGATATTTGGACAGGTGTGGGTGAGATACATAAGACTCTCCACCAACTGTCGATACAAAGTGTTTTCCACTAGTGGTGTATCCCAGATAAGAAGGGTGTAGGTGCAAACTTACAATCTGTCATGTGGAATCTATCCAGAACATCCCTGACATACTTAGCCTGAGAAATTTTGATGTTGAAAGCATCCCGACTAATCTCATGATCAAGAAAGAAGTGTAGTGGACCCATGTCCGTCATAGAGAACCTATCATGAAAAATATCTTTGACCAAAGAAATGGCTGAAGAAAATCTATCGGTGATCAAAAGATCATCAACATGGAGTACTAATATCATCACAGAGTAAGTAGTCATCAACATGTAAACATTGGAATTAGATTTACATCTATCAAAATCATGTGAAAGTAAGTAAGAATCCATCTTTGCATACCATGCTCTAGGTGCCTCCTTCAGGCCATAGAGAGACTTATTTAGTCTGCATACTAAAGATTAGTTCTAAATGAACCCTTGTGGTTGCTCCATGTAGATCTCCTCTGAAAGGTCACCATGAAGAAAATCATTCTTCACATCCATATCATGAACTCCCCATCCTTTGGTTGTTGTAATGGCTAGAGACAAGTGAATAGAGTTGTTGTAGGAAAATTTCCCTGCGGACAGGTAGATTGCCTCTAAGAGCTTGACCCTAACTCTAGACAGAAAATGCTTAACATGGACACTAACTTCCTTTCAAATCCATCTAAACTAACACATGAGAAGGAAGGATGATAGAAGTACCTTTTATCGACGTTTGTCCCTGCACGCTCCGAGTTGCGCTCCAATCCTTTGCTCCTCGCTGAGTTATGTGGACAAAGCAAGATACGACTTCTTCCTACTCTATTGATATTAGCTTGAAAATGGATCTATCAATAAATGATAATTTCATGTGACATTAGACACAAACTAGAAAGAAACAGGCCAAGCATGTCATATTGATGAGAAAAACGACAGCAGTACTTACAATCGTAGATGTGAATGCGACAACTTCGTCAAGTCCTCTTCGTCTAACCCTTGCCTGAAATATCCACAACCTGGATAACAGCAGCTTCATTGATCACTCTCCTTTGGCTGACTGTGAGCTTCCTCCGAGATCATAAGTTTCATATCTTTAGTTCTTCCCCCCTTTCCACCATCATAGAGCCTGTTTATATAGGTTAAGAGGAGCTTAACCTCTTGATTTATCTTTAGAACAAGTTGAGAACCTTCTCCTTAGATCAGGGATCTCTTGATGAAACCAAGAATTCGAACACAACCGCCTCCTAATCTCGAAAGATCCTTCCCTTATTCTCCTCAAAGGGCCAACTACTTCCTCAGAATAGGCAGCGCTCCCTTAGAAGGGGCATCAGAGCACTGTAGCGCTCCCTGGTAAGCCTTAGGGGAGCATCAGCGCTTTCAAGATGAGAAACACTCCTTCAGAGGGGGCTGGGGAACGTTATAACACTCCCTGAAGCCTTATAGGGGAGCGCCAATGCTTCTAGGGCTGAGATGGGGGAGCGCTCCTCCTCAAAACCTTTGTTTCAGGGCTCTCTTCAGGTGTCAAGAGTTGTTTGACTTTAGTGAACCAGTTCTCTTTCTTCAAATCAAACATATGAGATGTTATAAGTGTCTCCTTAGTGTCGTTTGTCATGGAAGTATGTCTGAACATCATTTGCGACACTTGTAACCAACTTGTGACACTTGCAAAAGTTGTAAGGAAGATGCAACACTTACGACAATTGAGAGGAACATGCGACACTTATCCAGCTGAGTAATTTTGATGTGTAACAGAATGCCCCCCAAAGTATGAAGTTAGAAGATGCCAACTGATAACTGAAATACTTTGTATACATACAAGCAAGGGTATAGACTCGGAGAACCTGACAAAAGCTGCACACAAACATCCAACAAGTATCATGACATATTTCAAAACCCAAGGCAGGCACACCTATGCTTGGGTGATCAATACTTAGCAGGATATGGCCGCCATAAAATACACTGCGGATCCATAATTGTATTGATAAAAAGGTATAGCCACCAAAGATACAATGTGGATCTATACTATGATGACTCGGACTGACCATAGCCACGAAGAATACACAGTGGATCTACGAGATGACAAGACATAGACACGACCAATACAAAGTTTATCTATGTAACAGTGTATGTGTTTTTTGTCCAATGGAAATTCCTTCACAACCTGGGCAAAGAAAATATCAAAGTGATCACTCAACCCAGGGTCTTCTTACCAATCCCAACATGGTACGATTCTAATCATGTGAATAGATGTCCTGATGTCGAACATGGCAGAAACCACTTGATTACCGGTCAATGGTGTGAACCGTTAACAAGTGCGAGGGAGATCACAATTAATGTCAATGATTCCGAAGCTACCCTAGTACATTCCAGTGAATGTGAATAGATGATATGAAGTCGAACACCCATGGAATCATTTGATCAGCGGTCAATGATGTGAACCAGTTGTTGAATGTGAGGAGGCCTGCCATTGAGGCATGCAGGTCCCAAAGTACTAACTGGTCTCTAAGTCTGATTCCCGGATAATGTGTTGGAGTCGACAGGAATAGACTCGTCGAGGGAGGGCCTTGATGTATCCCCCATCAATGATATGAAACAGACATGGAAATGTAATTGGGAGATCAAACGGACACGGACTGACACAGGTTTTGAGGCAAGATACTTGGGATGGCTGACTCTCGAGGCAGATACTTCCCTTGAACACTGAGGCACAATGGAAAAACATGACATGGACCAAAAATTATACAGTGGATGCGGTGACTTATGTCGGGTGACCCAAAGGAGTGAAAGGAACTCAGAGGATTGGCTCAGTGCAGAGATTCAGCGGATTATGATATGTGCAAAGTGACAAAGTGTCGTTTTCAACGGCGACTCTAAGAAGTGTTGGATGATGTTCTCAAGAGACTGCTTGGCTTGCTCCTTTCAATTTTTTCCCCCATCCAGATAGATGAGTACCTCTTTTTTATTTAATGAGATCGAGGAGGATAACACATGCTCGATATAACTCACCTTCGGTAAGTTCCTCTTCCTTTGTTTAACGAACCAGAAGAAGTAAGGGTTCGGTCCCATATGGGCCTGTCGATGTGTGATTTAACGAGTCCAAGGACATAAAAATCGAAGGTTTTTCGGTATTATAGAGTTTGGAAAAACACTTAAAAGAGAACTCTCTCAGTTCCTTTTTTGTACAGAAGTCCAACGAGACCAAAAAAGGGTTAAAATATCGCTCGAAAGATGCCCTTTCTGACCTTTTAACGAGTGTGAAAGGAAGCAAGATCACTCAAAAATATTTTCATATTTAGAAAGTCTGAAAAGGGTTTAAAGGAGACTCCAGGGGGGTTCCTTTTTCGTGTGTTTTTATCCATACGGGTCCGAAAAAGAGATAAAAGTTTACCCGGTTACGTTCTCATATTGTCGAGCTCGAGAACGAACTAAGACTATGCTCATAAGTGCGACGAGGTGAATAACCGATCAGGACTGCCAGGAAACCTACGATGCCAGAGCTACAAACCAGAGTTTTAGTGAAGCCATTACGTCATTAGAGAAACCCAAAAATGACCATACCTTATAAAAAATGAAATTTCATAAATAACAATTGATTTGGAAATTCATTTACCATTTCATTTGCAAGGATTTTTGGAGTAGTGGAGAATATCATTTTGAAGCAAATCTTGTTCTTCTCGCTGCCAGAGCTACGATCGATCATTTCACTCACCGTTCGAACCAGGTAGGTGTTCATCCTTTTCTCTTTCAATTACATGGTTTCAAATTGATTTTCATGGCATTATTTATTTAAAACACAAAGCCCTAGGTCACCCTTCTTTGAACCAAATCGGCCTCTTTTTAAAAATTAATAAAATAGGGGGATTCTTTTACAAAAAATGTGTTAGAGAAGGGTTGTTAGGATGTCTACACCCTTGCAATTGATTGGACTGATCATTTTTAGTAAAAGAACTCATAAAAATTCCCCCCAATTGCCCACGCAGCCCCCAAAGTCGTTTTACATTTTTAAAACGTTTTTATCATTACTTGACAAATGTTAAAGGGTGTGGTGGTTAAAAAGAGTGAGTAGTTTCTTTTAGATGACATGGGCATGTTGTTTTATGTTTTAAAATGATTTTTGAAAATCGTCGAAATTACCAAAACGTGAGGAATAATGGAATTCTTGATTTTTTGTTTTGTAGGTATCTTCGGCAATCATGATTGAATGGAAAGAGAGGGAACATGAGATGGATGATTTAGCCGCTCTACGGAGTCCTCATACACGGGCCTCTCTGCGGGCTTGTGTCTTGCTCAAGTTCTTCAAATTGTAAAAAATGAAGAGAGAGGTGTTATTACTTGAGCATATGATTGGCCTTTGGGATGTCACGGAACATGGATTCTGTATCGGCACACAACTCCTAACCATTGAGTTGGAAGATGTGTACTTTTTGACCAGCCTCTTGAAAAGAGGGGTCCCCATATATTTCACTGGACAGAGGGCATCACATGAACAAGTGGATGTGTATCTGGCACGCCACTGCATCCCGGGAGAGAGGTTGGTAGGGGGTAGGATCCCTATCAAGGATATACGAGATCTGCCTCTCCGGTCTATATTATTCGTTATCACAAGCGTGACCGGAAGCACTAGTGCTCATATGGCATCGAGATCATAGGTGACCTATGGTGTTCAGTGTTTGGAACCAACATTGTTCAATTGGAGTGCAGTGTTCCTTTGGAATGTGAAGGAACAGATCTCACGGTGTAGGACTGGTCAGAAACAGTTCGTCTATGGCTCATTTTTTGTCTCTTTTTTCCTAGATCTCATCCCTCAGATGCAGCCTCAGATAGCACTGGTAGTATGACCAGTGGACGAACCTCGGACGGAGAGTTGGACTAGTCTGTCTCCGAGGCTAGTTTCAGAGTCAGAGTTCCACTTTACTGGTGATTTCTTTGCCTGGTTGAGACGGTAGTACCTCTGGATAGAGGAATTCCCTTACGTTGATGTGGACTTCCATGGGAGTATGGGCTCGATTTTGCCCGCGGGGGAAGACTGGGATGAGTCAGGTAAGAGACTAAGCCATACCTTGTCTAGTTTTTGTTTTTTAAGTTTTTAATGTATATGTATTTTTTAGGTGTGTAAAAGAGTTTTAACAGATGTTTTGTTTTCAACATGCAGACAAGGGAGCAGTGCACCTAGTCGATATACCAGTACCAGGGCATCGTGGAGGCACCCCAGCTGCAGCAGATCCGGTGGTACCAACAGTATGTCTCCAGGAGGTTGAGAGGAACCTCCAAGGCCTTACGATGGGTATCCCTCCTCTATGGAGGGGGGAAGTGCCTTTACATTTGTAGAGGCACACTGTAGTAGTCCCAGAGAATATCAATTCTCTGTTGATGCGTGTAGTGCGCACGATAGTGTGTTACTCACAGCACAACGTAGTGCGGGGAGATTAGAGTCTCCCCTCGTGATCATGTTTTTTGTATGCCTCGTCAGGCGATGTTGTATGGGTGAACAGGCCCAATATTTTTCTCTTCTACACACTTTTTTGATGTAATAAAAACATTTCAGTCACGCCCTATATATATAT
>ML817896.1:27945-83591 GCA_009831015.1 Picea engelmannii
CCAATGATTTCTACATGATGATGTCTGTGATGTGTTTTAATTTACATGTAATGTACAGTTTTTTTTTCCTTGAATATTATATGTGGGCAAGATATCGATCCATGATATAATTAGCTAATGAATCTAAAACACTATTAAGTTCTCTCAGAATGTGTCTATATTCGATGTAATCGAACATTCGTTCAAGACGACGAACTTGCAAGTGTAGGCGTAGCAGGATAGGACTACAGATAGCGTAGATGCAGTTGAATTGAAAAACCACCAGTTGGGAGTCTAAGTAAATAATGATGCGAGAGATACCTAGAGAGGAAGCTTGGGTCAACATTCCGATGACAACATGATATTCTGCCATATTGTTGGTTGCTGGTCCTAAACAAATGCCTCCCGAACTCACCAGCTGGTCAAATTGGTAAATAACCCAAGCTGCTGACACAATGTTCCGGGTATGTCGGCTAGCGCCATCCACGAACCCAAAAAATATAGGAAAGGAAGACGTCATCTGCGCATGAAAACACAAGCACAGTCATGAGTGGCAACGGTAAAGACTCGAGCACGCGAAATAAATAGACACACCAAAACTAAATACAATAATATACAAAGTACAAATGCTAGGCGATCTAGGCATAGTATTTCTTAAGGTAAAGCCCATTTCGGGGCTCTCCTAGGGAAATTCCTTCATGATCAACTAATTCATAGGCACCTTTATGTAGGACATGTTTTACGATGTAGGGACCATGCCACATGGGTTCTAACTTTCCTATCCCCAATTTATCGTGAGCTTGGTCATAAACAAGGACTAAGTCTCCTTCCGTGAAAGTCCGAGGGTGGACGGATTTGTCATATTGACTTTTAATTTTTTTTTGATGTGCCTCATTGGCGAGAGCAGCATCGCGATGTGTTTCATCCAATTTGGATAGATACAAAAATTGTTCTTCTTCAGCAAAAGTATGAGGCAGGAGTTCTACTTTTAGTTTGAGTGATGGAATCTCACACTCGATCGGTAGGATGGATTCAATGCCATAGACCAACTAGAAAGGAGTAAATCCAGTTGAAGTTTTCATAGAGGTGCGATAGGCCCAGAGAGAGGAGAAAAGTTGTAGATGCCACAATTTTTTGTTTTCCCCTACCATGCATTGGATCATGGTTTTTAGGACTTTGTTGATGGCCTCAACTTGTCTGTTTGCTTGAGGGTAGTAAGGGGATGAGTTTTCATGGCGAAAACCCAATTTGACATGTAACTCGCTCATCATCTAGTTTTTGAAATGTGCACCATGGTTAGTGACAATGGCACGTGGTACACCAAAATGAGTTATGATGTGGTTGAAGAGGAATAGAGCTGTCGTACGACCATCATTCAGGAAGGTAGGCATAGCCTCAGCCCATTTGGTGAAGTAGTTGATGACGACGATGATGTAACCGTGCCCCCCGGCTGAGGCAGTCTTACACTGCATGAAATCGATGTCCCATTTGGAAAAGGGGTCGATGGAAATAATAGGGTGCAACATCATGGGGTGGGTGCGTGCCTTCTTGTTGAAGATTTGGCAGGGTGGGAATTTCTTGACAGCCTCGATACAATCTTTGAAAATCGAGGGCCAAAAGTAGCCGACACGTAGGATTTTTTGGGCTGTGGCCATTCCGGAGAGGTGACCGCCACAGGCGCCAAGGTGACAATCATTCAAAACGCGTTCATCCTCCTCGTGAATCAGACATCGCCGAAGGATGGTTTCAATGCCACGACGATACAAAGTGTCGTCGAGGATGATATAACAACGAGAGTGGTGACAAATGCATCGATGCTCTTCGCGAGAGATGTTGGGCTGAAAATGTTTTGTTTGAAGGTAGAGGAGAATGTCTCTGTACCAAGGATCAAAGGTGTTGATGAGGAAGAGAGATTCATCGGGGAGAGAATCTCTAGGTTCAATTTTTTCATCAGCACGAGGGAGAGCACAGATAAGCTCGGAAAACACCAGGGATTTTTTGGCTTTAGCCTTTATAAACTCGAGATCAAATTCTTGAAGAATAACAATCCATTTTGAATATTTTCCCCCAAGTACTTGACGTGTCAGGACGTGGTACATGGGATTGGAGTCTGCGATTACCATGGTGGTGCATAATAAGATGTAGTGACGGAACCTTTGGACAGCGATGACGGCTGCCAGAGCCAGTTTCTCAACATGCAAATATATGAGTTTGGGACCAGATAAACTCTTGCTCAGATAATAGATCACATGTTCTTCGTCGTTGGGGTCTTCTTGGACTAACACCATTGCGATGGTGGAAGTAGAAGCGGCCAAGTAAAGGATATAATCCTTGGTATATTCAGGGGGATGTAACAAAGGTGCATGGGTCAAAGCGTGCTTGAGAGCGTCGAATGACCGTTCAGCTGCATCATCCCAGATGAAAGGGACGTTCTTTTGCAGTAACCGCATAAATCCTTTAGTGATCTCGGCATAATTGCAGATGAAACGACGAAGAAAGCTTTCTTTGACTTGCAAACTTTGGAGTTGGGTTAAATTGGTGGGTGGAGGTAAGACTAAGATGGCCTTAATCTTTAAGGGATCCACCCCGATCCCATATTTGGAGACAATGAAATCGAGGAGTCGACCAGATTCGATAGCGAAAATGCATTTGTGTGGGTTCAGACGAATACGGTAGAACCTACATTGCAGAAAAATTGCGCGTAAATGATCAATGTGATCGGATCGATTTAACAAATGTGCAGGTAAATTGTCGAGATACGGTTCTGCTATATGTTTGATATCATGAAAAGCGTACGACATGGCTCACTGGAAAGTGGCTCCAACATTTTTAAGGCCAAAAGGTATATTTCGGTAGGCGAAAGTTCCCCAAGGGCATATGAAGGTTGCCTTGTGTTGATTTGTAAGGCAATATTTCAATCTGGTTATATCCAGAAAATCCATCCATGAAAGAAAATATTACGCTCCCTACGCAATTATCGATGATCTAATCGATGAAGGGCATAGGGTAGTTGTCCTTAGGACAAGCTTTGTTGAGATCTCTATAGTCAACGCAAACACGGATGGTCCCTTGTTTCTTAGCAATCGGAACAAGGTTGGAGACCCATTCGGTTAAAGGGACGGGATAGATGAAGCCAGATTTTAGAAGTTTTTCAACTTCTGCCTTTATAGCTGCGATTTTCTCTGGGATGAACTGGGAAAAGCTTTTGCCGAACCGGTTTCGCATCAGGGTAAGTTTTGATTTTGTGTACGATGATGGAAGGGTCGATCCCTGGCATTTCCTCATAACTCCATGCAAAGACATCGCGAAATTCCTTGAATAAAGTGGTGTAAGAAGCCACTTCGTCGGGTGTGCAGTTAGCACCAAGGTTGATATTTTCCACGACACCTTCTTTGATTGAAATGTCAATCGTGACCGTAGTAGAGATGTTACCCATGTTCCCCTCAGAGAGAGTATCTTGTGTGAGGATAGGAGATTGCAGAGCTTCGGTAACATCGGGGTGGAAGACATATCGTATGTCTTGGATTTCTTCCAAAGGTGGAAGAAAAGAGGATCGATGGTGGTTGTCATCCCATGGTAGATCGTCAATGCTAAGCATTTCCATGATAGATTCGTCCGAAGGAAAAATTTGGGAAATGTAATCAACGATGGATGATAGGGAATCTAACCACGACGGCACCGAATAAGTATCGGGTGCCAATGAATGTGAAGTGTCTGAAGAGGGAGAAGCAGATTGAATAGCTATGTATGTGGCCTCGACTGGGTTGAGTGGCATTGTGTCCCCGAGCACATCGAATTCCAAAGGACTAGGCACAACCCAAGGGTCTGATGATTCCAAGGATTGATAAGGCATAGTTGAAATCATATTGACGGTGGAAATATGATGTGAGGTAGGTGGAAGTGGTGTAGAGAAGGTACCCATGAGGCTAGAATATTTCAATAAGCCAACACCAACACTTTCATACGTAACCGGGTGGTCTCCCACAAAAGGAATGTTGTTGGTAGCAGGGATGTGAGCATCGGGTGTGAAAAAATCGAGCTGATCAATGGTAACAATTTTTCCTTGATGGGGAAATTGTACACATTGAAACACCGACGAGGCAATGACAGTCATCGCGTAGAACCAACTTCTTCCAAGTAGTAGGTTGTAATCGAGGGGGGCATCGACCACCTCGACGTCAACAGTAACATTTTTTCTGCCCTGCTGAACGGCTAAGGATTGCAATAATCCGTGAGGATGAAAACCTCATCCATCAAAGGCACGTAACATGGTAGCGAATTTGTTAAGGGTAGGTGATTTCAAACCTTTCCAACAGGCTAGAGACATGACACAGGTGGAGGCTCCCTCATCCAGAATAGTCCGGTGGATTTGTTGATTGTGAACAACCACATCGATTTGGAAAGCTAGTTGGTGGGAGAGTCGCGGTTGATGATCATCCAGATTAAACATGAGGTAGTTTGATGACTCGGGATAGAAAGCGCCAATAGAAGCTAAGAGCATTCTACGTTGGTTGGGACAGTGTTGTAGAACTTCCAAGGCGGACATGGCACACGGGGCTTGGGCCAAATCTTCTATGATATTGTAGTTTTGGGCAACCCGTGAATTAGGATTAAATGTAGATTTCCATATGGTGCTCTTAGGAGGGCGTAGGATAGAGTCAAAAGATGGTTTCTCGATCTGGAGTGCCCTGGATGGAGGGCTAACAGATGGAGGATTGACGGTGGATGGTAATGGGTATGTCAAAGAACCATTAGTGATCTTCGTCTTATCAGGTTGAACTGGCGTGTCATATGTCGCAGAGCGAGTTGTTAGATTAACTACGTTAAACATGTAAATGTGGGCACTTTTTGAGGCCTCATCATGGGATTGGTTGGAACTGCCCCCCGGTGTGGGGGTTTGTGCAAACAAAGATTGTTGTTGCGGAAAAGGATGAGTGAGCACGGCGGGTTGCGAATTTCCTTTGAAAAGTTTGGCCACTTCATCGCGATGTGGGCAGTCTCGAGTGTAGTGATCGTCACCACAAATGAGACATGGGAATTTCAATTTTCGTTGTGGTTGTTTTCCGACACTAGGGGTTTGCGGTTGGGTCTTGGGTTGCTCGTTGTTGTTTTTCTTCTTTGGTTTGTTTCTCGCTTTCTTCTTGCCCCCAAGTTGTTGTGAAGGGGTTGAATGGACCGCATTCACATCAGAGACCTGAGTTTGAGGTGGGGTAGAAGAGGGTGCAGTTGAACTGGGAGCGGCCGTGGAAGCGGGTCGCTGGATTGTTCTAGTAGACTAAGTAGTATATTGAGTTTTGACGGAGCCGATAACTCCATCCTCATGCGAAGCAGTCGATGGTTTGGATGGATGGTTAGTGGCACGGGTAGCGTTCGGTATCAACTCGTATAGAGTACCAGATTGTGAATAGACTAGGTCTAAGTACTGAGCTCAGGCGATGGCTTCTTCCTCAGTGACTACGCCACCCATGGCAACATCACGAGCAATCTGGGGTAATAGTGATTTCATGAACCATTCTGCTAACAATTGGTCGGGAATGACCGCTTTGATTAGCCTTCGTCGTTGTTTCCATTCATGGATATGATCGAAGATATGTATGGAAGTTGTCTGATGAAGAAAGGTTAATAGTTCAGTACCCGTTTCGTATCGAATGGGTAGTTGGAAATGTGTGAGGAAGGACATGGCAAGGGAGTTGAAATCGTGAAAGGATGCGCGTGGTAATTCAATATACCATTTCACTGCGGAACCCGTGAGCGTTCATTGGAAAAGATGCAGACGAATCAAATCATCCATGAGGGAGTTGGATGAACACCACAAATGGAAGGTCATCACGTGATTGTTTGGGTCTTCCCCGGGCTTTCCGTCGAATTTCAGGATGTCAGAAGGAAGTTTAGCTGGAATGGCTGGCCAAACCGGGGAATGATAAATGGGATCATTCGTTAACCGAGACAAGTCTGGAAGGTACAGAGTGGCTAGAAAAGGTAATTGTCGGTTAACCTGTGGGTAATGTTGGTGTGGCATAGGGACACCAGTGGGGCCCAATACTGGGTTATGTGGATAATTATAACTTGTGGGCCCTCTCATGTGAGGTTGGTTTTGACCAAGGTACATAGGATTTGAGATGTTTTGAGAAGTGTTTGTGAGCGGAGCATAACCGGATGGGTTTTGTGGATTATAGGGTGGGTTTGGAATTTGTCCATAAGGGGGTTGTTGCGGAGTCTGAACATTTTGTCCCGTGGAGGCATGTGGGTTTCCTTGAAAAGGGACGCTCCATGGATTGGGTGCGGTGGACACATTTTTTCCCTGTGGTTGATGGTGTACTCCGGATTGAGGCTGCCCCCTGGCATGAGGGTGACCCCCGAATGGAATTTGTCCTCTGGTGGGTTGATGCCCCCCAGCATTAGGGTTCCCTCCGAATAGGATTTGTCCTCCGGAGGGAGGATGCCCCCCAGTTTGAGGTAGAGTTCGAGGGATCTGAGAGCCAGACGTAAATGACTGACCGGTGTTGCCAATCGGGTTAGGACCCCCAAGGCCAGTCCCTCCAGGTTGTTGAATAGGTATGGAACTTCCTGGTATAATTTGGGTAGTGGTCTTGGCAGTGGTGGTAGCGGAAGCGTTCAATGCCCTGAATCCAAAAGGGAGTGTAGGTCTCGATGTTACAGGTGTGCCCATCAGATCTTGATTAACTACTGCGTTGCCGGCGGGGATGGTCGTAATGTGCGGGGCCATTGTCGAATGGGCCGTCTGGAGGGGAATAGTAGACCTTGGGCCAACGAACGGTATGTTCGGACCAACGGTTGGTGTGGCCGTAAAAGTGGTAGTACCGGTGAAGTGATTTGGGGGTACAGTGTAGGAAAAAGGTGCATAAATATCTCTCAAATCTCACCAAGCGTGGTGGAATCCGAACAACGTCCACAGTCCAAAAAGGGTCACTGGCTAAAGGGTTTTGAGAAGACCCGACCAGAATGTCAGAAGGATTTATGACAACAAATTCTCCAGTGGAATTCAGGTGGAGGATCTGTCGTTCGTATCCCTCTGGAATGCGATAAGCTTCCGGAGATTCTGAGACAATTCGAAAATTCTCCAAAGGAATAGGAACTTCTTCCTGGGAAGTTGTAGTATTATGAACCTCACTCTGTTGAGGGGATTCCTCCGTAGAATGAGGGGGTAAAGGGGTGTTTCCTTCCATATTTTCTGGAGGAAGTTTCTGTAGCCTCCACGAGCGGCGCGGAGGGTCGATGTTGGCGGAAAAGAGTCAGTGAAAGAAATATATGGCTAGCTAACGAAAAGAAACAACACACGCTAAAAAAATCTAAGAATCACAACCAAGCAAACAGGACCTTCTTTTGATGACCGTACTAGTTGGTGATGAAATCCAATGTCATGTGATCAAGTCCAGAAGGGGCAGGGATAGGGTGGAATAGTTACAATGGTGACCTTCTTAACAGACTTACGCCTTAGTGCAAGCTTCCACGCAGTAATTGTGGATTTACCCTCCAAGGAGCCCGAGTGAGTTTGACAAATGTCTGCTCCAGGTACAGTGAGACTTCCCGTCATCGTCACCTTGTGTAAGACCCTAAATATTATGGCCACTAAGGTTACCAATTCGCAGTCATCCCCTAGGCGGGAACAGTCGATAGTCTGATCCGAACGTACGGGCAGGGTATCAAGCCCGAAATAAACTAAAAGGATTCCACGCAGTAATTGTGGATTTACCTCAAAGTGATCCCCATAATATGATCCA
Source organism: Picea engelmannii (assembly GCA_009831015.1). Classification (NCBI taxonomy): domain Eukaryota; kingdom Viridiplantae; phylum Streptophyta; class Pinopsida; order Pinales; family Pinaceae; genus Picea; species Picea engelmannii. The sequence continues at coordinate 35,667 of ML817896.1, forward strand.
ACCACCACAATCAGTTAAACCACGGAGGGTTAGTCCCCGTAGCTTACCCAAATGCGACCTCATGCATAACCCCTGTGTGAGAGGGGGATCCCAGGCATACTTATACGATAACTGGATTTACTCTCCCTAACTCAAGATGCTAGTGTTCGTTTTGGAAACTTTGGAGAGTTATGCTTACAACCCTAATCCAAATTACTAAACCTAGTCTACTGTTGGTGGAGGATCCTAGAAAAGAAAAAGTTCTAGATAAGTTTTAATTAGTGTTGATTCTTATGCCTGTTCTTTACGCAAAGGGGTTCATGGAAGTGAAACAAATGGAATTATGACTCAGAACCAATAAATGCATCGAACATGATAAGCAGTCATTTCCTTTCGATGAACATCTAGCTAAGGGAGAGAGAGATTTCTTTCCACTAATCAAGCACAAATAAGGAATGCCCTCAAATGGTTCTTTTTCTCAATCAAATCCTGATGTAATGCAAAAAAAAATTAATGCCTTCTAATATGCACAATCAATCATAAATATTTCTTTTATTGTTTGCGTATGAGTGATGATCAATACAACACAATGCTTGTCTTGCTAATTACCTTTCTTGTATGAATGTGAACCAAACTAGCACAAGAAAAATTCACACAAACAATACACCCTTCGTAGCAATCAAAACCAAAAGCGAAAGAAAAGAGACAATCAAAGAAAAGAAAAACAAACTTCACACAGAAAAGCAAAAGTTGAAGAACGATGACCTTGACTGAAATTGAGATGAAGAGGTTTGTAGGCCTTTGATGACCTTCACCAGGGTCTTTACTCAGCTGATGAGGAGAGAAAAACAATGCATAGGTTTCAAACTTCACTCAACAGGAAAAAATCAAGGAAAATAGTGAAGAAGGCTGCAAGATCCAATTAAAAAGGTGTTTATTCTTGAAGAAAGACAGATGTCAAGACTGAAAGGGAAGAAACATTGGCTCACTAGGTCACTCAACAAAAGAGACACAAAGGCAAACCCTGAAGAAGGCAGTTCTGGAGGGTTTTTGGGCCAAAAAGAGGCTGGCATTCTGTTGCCAAAGGCAAGGAGAGTTACATCTTTCTGTACAGAGGTATGGGGGAGCGTTGGCACTATGTTAACACTAAGACAGGGTCACCAGGGTCTAAAAATCCCAAAAATGTCAAGGAAATCAAAAAATTGAAATTCAAACTCAACAACTATGCTGAGTATGATGGGGTAAGGAGCCAAGAAGCTCATGAAACCAATCAAAAGAGGGGTGAACAGGTCTGAAAAAATCAAGGGATAGAACAAGGTCAATGAGGAGAAAATCAAAACAAGAATTTTCGATTTGAGGCTATCTCCCCAGTGGAGTCGCCAGTTTTTGTTGTAGGAAAATCTCCCTGTGGACAGGTAAATTGCCTCTAAGAGCTTGACCCTAACTCTAGACAGAAAATTCTTAACATGGACACTGACTTCCTTTCAAATCCATCTAAACTAACACATGAGAAGGAAGGATGATAGAAGTACCTTTTATTGACGTTTTTCCCTGCACGCTCCGAGTTGCGCTCCAATCCTTTGTTCCTCGCTGAGTTCTGTGGACAAAGAAAGATACGACTTCTTCCTACTCTATTGATATTATATTGAAAACGGATCTATCAATAAATGATAAGTTCATGTGACATTGGACACAAACTAAAAAGAAACAGGCCAAGCATGTCATATTGATGAGAAAAACGACAACAGTACTTACAATCGTAGATGCGAATGTGACAGCTTCGTCAAGTCCTCTTCGTCTAACCCTTGCCTGAAAGATCCACAACTTGGATAACAAAAGCTTCACTGATAACTCTCCTTTGGCTGACTGTGAGATTCCTCCGAGATCATAAGTTTCATATCTTTAGTTCTTCCCCACTTTCCACCATCATAGAGCCTGTTTATATAGGTTAAGAGGAGCTTATCCTCTTGATTTATCTTTAGAACAAGTTGATAACCTTCTCCTTAGATCAGGGATATCTTGATGAAATCAAGAATTTGAACACAACCGCCTCCTAATCTCGAAAGATCCTTCCCTTATTCTCCTCAACGGGCCAACTACTGCCTCAGAATAGGCAGCGCTCCCTTAGAAGGGGCATCAGAGCATTGTAGCACTCCCTGGTAAGCCTTAGGGGAGCGCCAACAATTTCAAGATGAGCAGCGCTCCTTCAGAGGGGGTTGGGGAGTGTTATAATTCTCCCTAAATCCTTATAGAGGAGCGCCAGTGCTTCTAGGGCTGAGATGGGGGAGCGCTCCTCCTCAAAACCTTTGTTTCAGGGCTCTCTTCAGGTGTCAAGAGTTGTTTGACTTCAGTGAACCAGTTCTCCTTCTTCAAATCAAGCATATGAGATGTTATAAGTGTCTCCTTAGTGTCGTTTGTCATGGAAGTATGTCTGAACATCATTTGCGACACTTGTAACCAACTTGCGACACTTGTGAAAGTTGTAAGGAAGATGCGACACTTACGACAATTGAGAGGAACATGCGACACTTATCTAGCTGAGTAATTTTGATGTGTAATAAGAGTCCATATTTTCTACAAGATAAAAGGTCTCATTATAATCTATCCCATGAATCTGTTGAAATCATTTTGCAACTAATCTGGCTTTGTACCTTCTCACATGACCATCTACTTCTCTCTTGGTCCTGTAGACCCATTTTCATCCTACAAGTTTCCTCCCTGGTGGAAGTGGAACTAGATCCTAAGTATGATTCTCTAGGAGAGAGTCATGGTCCTCATGCATGGATTCTTTCCATAGCATATTGCTAACAACCTCACTGTAGGTATCTAGATTAGAAGATTGAGCCATATAGAAATGCACGGGCATCGCTGGTTCAGAAGCTGAAAATACATGAGAAGGATCCACATGTTGAGATCGAGTCCTCCTCAAATCCAATGGATCCCCTGCAAGATTCCCTACTACCTGAAGTGTGGAATGTGCCCTCTTAGGAATTTTTTGAAGATCTGATGTTGTCTCCTCATTTGGTTGTACTACATGCTCATTTGCATGTAAATAATCCTTTGAATCTGTGTCTGAATATGTAGTATTTGAGTGTGTGGAATCATCATCTCTGATGTCTGGAACTGATGGAATCACAAGATTCTCTTCATGTTGGACTGGAGGTGCATGGAAAGGACTCTCCTCAAACTAAAAAATGAGCTCAATGATGAGTCAGTCTATAGAGAGATCAATCAATATGTACCCCTTCACATCATCTGTATATCCCACAAAGATGCAAGGTGTTCTCTGTGGATCTAAGGATTTCCTCTTTTCAGAAGGAATATGGGCCAATGCTCTAGATACAAAGATGCAGAAGTGTGTGAAACCTGGTTTGTCACCTATCCAAGCCTCAAAAGGTGTCCTATCCTCAACATATATGTGAGGTGATATGTTCTATATGTAAGTAGCACAGTTAAATTCCTCGTCCCAAAGCTTGGAAGGAAGTGATCTTACATGCAACATGCAACTGGTCATCTCCTTGAGAGACTTGTTCTTCCCTTTAGCAACTTCATTATGTTGTGGAGTGTATGGAACTATGTGCTTCAACTAGATATGTAGCACACCTTTTCTGGATACCAAGGATTAAAATCTCTTAAAACAAATCTATAAAACCACTATGATACATAACTCATACAGGTATTATATAATCCACATGCATTTAAAAAAATAAACACATTTAAGCTCAGAGTAAAACATATTATTTACTGCTATAATTAACAATCAATAGTGTTTCATATTAATTCATATACACAACGGAAATCATGATAACATAAGAAACAGAGTCATGCAAAACATGATTAAATCATAATCAGATACTTATCTTTTAACTATGGTAGAATCCACCAACCAAGTGCAGGCCTTCCATGAACCTCCCAACCTTAGACCGCACTACTCATCAACTCTGCAATGGGTCACCCCTGAGTTGGGACTAAGCTCCACCCCAAGGCAAGGAATACTAGGCTAGGCTGAGGTTACAGAGAGAACAACACAGAAAACCGGAAGGATTCTTCCCAAGATGCCATCTCACCCCCACTACTACCAGACTCTCATTCCCCACATGCCTCTTCCACCCAGGAGTATACACCTTCACAAGAACAGTCCATCGGTTCTAACCTCCCTCTCTGGGTCCCAGTAATAGGCTGGATCAGGAAGTCTCAGAGCCCAAAGCTGGTGCTGGACACTCTCTGTAAGAAACCTCTTCCAACAACAACCACCTCCCTCTCCTAGAGAGAGATAACACACAACCTCAATCACAACTCACGTTGACCATCAAGACACACGCAGTCTAACTCTATATGGTCACCATATCCAACTGGGAATACAAACACAGCCTCTCAAACAAGCTCAACAATGGCTCGAGGCCTCATAGTGATGGTTCACGGGAATGCATGATGAGTAATTCCCACAGGGGTCAACACAGACTCCACGGCTCATAACGGAGGTGAAACCGGCTCTTCAGGAATAAACACAGGCTTCTCGGCTCATAGAATAGAGGTGTACATGGATTTATAGAGCCAAACACAGGATTTCCAGCTGGTTCAACAATGGCAGAATGGTTCAGGGTCACGGCTTCGAGACAGAGCCTCCACGCATAGGTTCGATCAGTCAGACAGTGGATGCACATGGACTATGAAAGTCAACACTGGATTTTCGACTCTCAGGAACGCATGAGGATTTATCTACAAGGGTCGGGTCGGTCGTACTATCCAAGGCTCTGTATGCGTTCAGGAAATCAGGTAGAATGGAGGAGGAACCCTTCTCATGGCCCATCCTGGTTGTTTTATTTGCATGCGCCAGGGTTGACACTTGTCACCCATGGAACTGCATGCATTCCACAATCACGCATCACCCTTGTACGTCCTCCCCTTGCCAGGAACTTAGGATAAAACATAAAATGCACATGTCTTTTTGGAATAATATTAAAATATTATGCCCAGGTTTAAGCCCCCTAGGCTAAAAACTTAGCCCCTTTTCCCACCTTCCAGCCCCTAATTCCTTGCCCTCTCTATGGATGCTTAGTCCCCCTTCACTCATTCATCATGGTCAGTCTGCACCTGGCGGTGTTTATATTTATTAATGTGTTTCATACATACAAATACAAAATCAGGCCCTTGGCCTCCAACCCTTAGGCTCTCTGGCCTAACAATCACATAAGCCCACTCACTTATACAAACTTGGCTCACTAGCCTATAACACATATTTACAATAAATTTCATACATCAGATTTACAACTGGGCTTGGCCTTGGGGACATTACAATACCCCTCCCTTATTTTTGCACTTTCCTTAGTGCAACTTTACACAACATCTGCAATCTTTTCAAAAAAATTCAAAAAGATGTGGGTACTCTGCCCGCATAACATCTGCATGCTCCCATGTCGCGTCCTTAGGACTGTACCAGGTCCACTAGACCTTTACAAGATCTATAGCTCAATTCAGGAGCTGTTTTCTTTTCCTGTCCAATATGCGCACATGATGCACTTGCAAGGCACCTTTTGGTTCCACCTGAATCACATTCCAATCAATAACATGATTAGCATCAGGTACATATTTCTTAAGCAGTGAAACATGAAACACATTATTTACAGTCATAGATGCAGGTAATGAAAGCATGTATGCAACTGGCCCAATCCTTTCCAGGATCTCAAATAGCCCACAAAATCTTGCTGCCAACTTGGCCCAACTTCCCAGCTTCAGGGAACTCCTGTTAGCTTTCACTTTCAGGAAAACATGGTCACCCACTTTGAATTATCTATGGGTTCTGTTACTTTCAGTGTAAATTTTCTGCCTATACTAGGCAGCTTTTAGATTCTCTTTAATTCTTATCATTTGGTATTCCATCTCTTTGAGCATTTCAGGCCCAATGACTACTCTATCAGCTAAATTATCCCAGCTCACTAGAGTGTTGCACGTTCTTCCATAAAGTTCTTTGAATGGGCTCATATTCAATGATGCATGATACCCATTATTGTAGGTGAATTCTACCAAATGCAGGTAGTCTTCCCACCTTGATGGTTTATCCATCACATACATTCTCAGTATGTCTTCTATTACCCTGTTCACCCTCTCTGTCTGACCATCAGACTCAGGATGATATGTTGTACTAAAGTTCAGATTCGTTCTAAATCCTTTGAACTGTCCTTTCCAGAAATTTGAAGTGAATTTTGGGTCCCTATTAGACACAATTGTCTTAGGAATTCCATGCAAGCGTGCCACTTCTTTTAATAAGATATCAAAAACATATGCTGCCTTGCGAGTGGTTTTCAATGGAATGAAATGGGAAGCTTTAGTAAGCTTGTCCACCACCACCATGATTGAATCATGTTGCTTGCTTGTTCTGGGAAATCCTATGATAAAATCAATTGTTACCATGCCCCATTTCCATTCAAGAATGGGTAAAGACTACAACAACCTTGCTAGGTGCCTATTCTCAGCCTTAAACTTCTAGTACTCCATACATCTGGCAATGTATTCAGTGATTTCCTTCTTCATACCCAACCAAAAATAATGTCTTTTGACCGTTGCCATAGTCTTCTGATATCCAGGATGTCCAGTATAAGCCACATTATGCAAATCCTTTAGAATTTCCAGCTTCAATTCTCGAACATTGGGTACATACACTCTATTTTTATACAGAAATGATCCATCAGTTCCCAAGGTGTAACTTTCCTTGGTCTGTGGTCTCTCACGCTGTTGTAGATTTGCTACAAGACCTCTGTACTGCAAATCAGTATTTGCAGCTTCCAAAATTTTGTCTTTCATCTCAGTCCTGTACATGCTAATGGTTGTAGCATGTAATTCATGCACTTTTCTGCTAAGTGCATCAGCCACCTTATTTTCTTTCCCTTTGATATGCTTGATATCAAAGTCATATTCACACAGAAACTCTAGCCATCTGATTTGCCTGGCATTTAAAGTCGACTGATCAAATAAATACTTCAAACCATTATGGTCTCTTCTGAACTCGAATCTCTTTCCCATGAGGTAGTGTCTCCATTTCCTCAAGGTGTGGACGATTGCTTCCAGCTCTAAATCATGAGTGGCATAACTCCTCTCATGATCCTTCAATTTTCGGGACTCATAACAAGCTACAAATCCCTCTTAGTTGAGAAATCCTCCCAACCATTCCTTACATGCATCTATGCACACTATGTAATCCTTATTTGGATCTGCAATCTTCAGGATTGGAGCACTGGTTAGCAGTTGTTTCAATCGCTGGAAGTTTCTCTCACATTCTTCAGTCCACTAGAACTTCTTCTCCTTCCTTTGCAAGGAAGTGATAGAATGCGCTATCTTTGAGAATCCGTCTATAAACCTCCTATAATAGCCTTCCAGACCCATAAAATATCTAACTTCTGCCACATTCCTTGGCACTGACCATTCTCAAATGGCCTCAACCTTTTCAGGATCCACAATGATCCCTTCCTTTGATATAATGTGCCCCAAGTAATGAATCTGCCTTTGATAAAATGAGCACTTGCTCAATTTTGCATACAACTAGTGTTCTCTCAACACCTGTAGCACCATTCTCAGGTGTTTCTCATGTTCTTCATCTATCTTGGAATACACCAAGATATCATCCAGGAAGACTATGACAAACTTGTCCAAATAATCTCTGAACACTCCATTCATTAAGCACATGAAAACAACAAGTGCATTTGTCAGTCCAAACGGCACCATTGTGAATTCATAATGACCATACCTTGTTCTAAAGGTTTTCTTGCTAATGTCCTCATCATTTATTCTCACTTGGTGATATCGAGATCTGATATCTATTTTTGAAAATATTTTCGCATCCTTCAACTGATCAAAAATATCATCAATCCTTGGCAGAGGATACTTGTTCTTGACAGTTACCTTATTCAATTGTCGGAAATCAATGCACAGCCTCAACGTCCCATATTTCTTCTTCATGAATAGGAATGGGGATCCCTAAGGTGACATGTTGGGGTGAATGTATCCCTTCTTTAGTAGCTCTTTGAGCTGCAATTGTAACTCTTTCAGCTCTGGCGTACTCATTCTATAAGGAGCCTTCGAAACTGGAGCTGCTCCGGGCATCAAATTTATAGAAAAATTGATGTCCCTCTTCGGAAGTAGTCCAGGTACCTCCTGAAATACGTCCTTGAACTCTTTGAGTACCTTGTGATCTTCCATATTCGAGACTACATCTCGGGATGCTTCTTCCACCCAAGCTGCAAATAATTGACAACCTTTACGGTAACATTTGTTCAGCTGCATGGCTGAGATTTCCTTAATAGCCATGACTCTAGGAATTCCTTAGAATGTTACTTGATTTCCCTCTTCGTTCAGGAATGTAAATCTCTTTTTAAAGAAATCCAGAAGGGCATGGTGTTGGTCCAACCAGTCCATTCCAATTAAGCAATCGTATGAGCCTAAAGGCAAAATGTTCAATTCAGCCTTAGTGCTCATTCCTTTTATGTCTACTGAACAAGACTTAACCAATTTAGTGACCTTCCTTTTTGTTCCTGTGGCCAACTTCACTAGCCAATGCTTTTCATGTTTTCTCCTTGATAAACACAAAATTTCCACCACCCTAGGATCTACATAACAATGGCTAGCCCCTGAATCAATTAAAATAACAAGTGGTCAGTTGTTGATCGTACCTTCCACTTCAATCATGTGTGATTGAAATTCTTCTTGTTTGTTGTCTAGGGCTGCGTAGATCCTCGACATTCTGCTGCCCATATCCTCCACTGTTTCAGCTTGCTAAACAACATGAACAATTCTTGCTTTACCATTTTTATGGGGACAATCTATGTACTTGTGGTTTCCTTTACAGCCCCAACACTGAATGGGCATCTGTCTCTGTATTTGTTCTCCCTCTTCAGTCATTCTCAGCTCTCTAAATGATGGTTGTCCCTAAAGACTGTTTCTGAAAAAGGAAGGCTTGTTTCCCTTCTGCCTCTGTTCCGTCTGAAACCTCCTGTAGTCATCCCAAGCCTTCTGAAAGGTAGGATTTTCTCTTTGTTATTCATATAAGCATTTCTCCCTTCTTATGGTTTCTTCCATGGTCTTAGGATCGTCATACTGAATCTTGTCACCCATGCAAGGTGGCAGTCCACTCAGATATCTTTGAATCTTGACAACCTCGTCTTTGATGAATGGAACATATTTCATTAGTTCCATAAAACTTCGTTCATACTCATCAATAGTCATGCTACCTAGCTTGAGTTCGAAGAACTCCTTCATCTTTTTGTCATAGTACCTTTTAGTCGGGTATTTCTTCTCGAAATACCTCTTAAATTCCTTCCACGTGACCTCTTTCTCTCTGATGTGTTGCACCTACACAAACTGATCCCACCACATGGATGCTTTTCCTTTCAGTTGATACATTGAAATTCTTCCTTCTGCATGGGCAGAATAATTATTCCATTGGAAATATTTCCGCATGCCAAGAAACCATGTCTCGGCATCTTCCTCCTTCTTATGTTCTCCATCGAACGTTTGAGGCTTAATCTTGCTCATCTCCCCTTTCAATTCATCCTTTCCATATTTTTGGTGTTTTCTGGTAGGAGACGAGCTTGAACTACTGTGTGTTTCCTTACCAGAATGCTTCGGGGAGAGATGGTAATGTATTCTACCACTCCTCGATATTTTTCTCCTCTCAAGGGTTCTGACACTTCCTGATATGCTTGTGTCACTCTCCTTTTCCAATTTCTTTTCTATTCTTTCTAGGCTCTTCAACATTTTTAAGTTGAATCCACCCTGTCGATCCCTGATTTTCATGAGCTTTCGGCTATCATCTCGGTGAGCCTGGGAATCTTTCTGCAAATTTTAAATGAGTTTCATCATGTGTCCTTCCTTATCCTTCTCTTTTCCATGCCCATTGGATTTCGATCCTTCCACTTCCACATTGACATCCTTTCCTTCTCGTTCGTCCTCTATTTCAGGGGCAATCTTCACCTTTTCCCATTCCATACTCAGCATTGGTTAACTGGAATTATGACTTTCATTGAACTCTGCACATGCACTATGCAATTCAATTCGAAGTTTTTCAGGCCATTAAAACTTCACGAACAATACACAACATTTATAAGAAAATACAAACAAGAACAAAAGACGTTTCGATTTAAATAAGTTTTCTGAGCTCTCGTTCGGCTCTGCAAATTTATGGACTTCGGAACTTCGGAATCTCGGTCCACAAAGATCCAACAGTTAAATCTTCATATCCAAAGTCACCCTTTTTCAACTCACAATCTTGCGAGTTCATGAGTCGAAGACCCTCAACTCATTTCCTCCAAACGTCGATGCCCGAGATGGGATACGGGTATGGCTCCCTCCTCGCTAGCACCTGCTACGCATGACCATAGGCTAGGGATAAGTGCTAGCACTTCTCACTACTCCCACCTTCATGAGTTGTGGAATCCAACTCTAGCACCTTCCTTTCACGAAACCCCGAGAAGTGATGTTGACTTTTCTCCTCGCATTCTCGCTACTCACAACTTTGCGAGTTTCAATGTCGAACTCTCGTGATCTTATATTGAAAATTCTTGAGACGCGAGAAGTCAAGGAAGTGTTGACTCCCTTCTCTAGGCGACGCGTGTCTGCCTATCTATCATGTGAGCCCCACCTTATGGATCCGCCATGTGTCCACACGAGCCTCGGCTCTCGACACTTCGTGACTTCTGCAGTTGAAAGTGACCCCTCTCAACCTCTCAAACCCTCGAATGTGTGATAGGAGATGGGGTTCCTCATCCAACGGCTGTCTTCGCTCCTCGTGACTTCGCAACTTCATGACTTGGAGCACCCAAATCCTGGGTTCTCACCTTGCGAACCTCCGAGTTCGCAAGATCCCTAGATCTAATGGTCGAGCCTTCCTCCTAGATCTACAGTGTAGATCTTCTTAGTTGTTTTTGGGTTTTTGGGAGTTTGCATATCGCGATTCCCACACTCCTGTGCAATTCAAAAAGGGATTTAAACCTTGTGCACACTCTCGAGATCTAACAGTCACGAGGGTTCACCTTCCCTCCTGAGCAAATCCTAAGGTTCTAACACTATTGGTGTGGAGACCTATCTCCCTATGGCCATAGACCACACCAACTGCGGTTTCACACGCAGCTAAACCTCCTGAGCTTAAAAAATCGTCAAGTAACTCCTTGACACTTCAAAGCAAACCAAGGTCTGAAATTGGCCTTCTAGACCCAATTTCCCTTTCATTCTCGGTCCAAAGACCACTCCACTAGCATATCTAGGCTCAGTGTCGAAACCTTGGCTCTGGTACCAAACTGTAGCGCACCTTTTCTGGCTACCAAGGCTTAAATGCTCTTAAAAGAAATCTATAACACCACTCTGATACATAACTCATACAGGTATTATATAATCCACATGCATTTAAACAAATAAACACATTTAAGCTCAGAGTAAAACATATTATTTACTGCTATAGTTAGCAATCAATAGTGTTTCATAATAAGTCATATACACAATGGAAATCATGATAACATAAGTAGCAGAGTCATGCAAAACATGATTAAAGAATAATCAGATACTTATCTTTTAACCATGGTAGAATCTACTAACCAAGTCCAGGCCTTCCACGAACCTCCCAGCCTTAGACCACATTGCTCATCAACTCAGCAGTGGGTCACCCTCGAGCTAGGACTAAGCTCCACCCCAAGGCAACAAATCCTAGGCTAGGCTGAGGTTACAGGGAGAAAAACATAGAAAATCGAAAGGATTATTCCCAAGATTCCATCTTACGCCCATTATTACCAGACTCTCACTCCCCACATGCATGTTCCGCTCGGGAGTATACAACTTCACAAGCACAGTCCATCGGTGCTAACCTCCCTCTTTGGGTCTCGGCAATAGGCCGGATCAGGAAGTCTCAGAGCCCGAAGCTGGTGTTGGACACTCTCTGGAAGAAACCTCTTCCAATAACAACCACCTCCCTCTCCTAGAGAGAGATCACACACAGCCTCAATCACAACTCGCGTTGGCCATCAAGCCACACGCAGTCCAACTCTGCGTGGTCACTATAGACAACTGGGAATACAATCATAGCCTCTCAAACAAGCTCAACAATGGTTCGAGCCCTCACAGTGATGGTTCACGGGAATGCATGATGAGTAATTCCCGCAGGGGTCGACACTGACTCCATGGCTCAGAATGGAGGTGAAACCGACTCTTCAGAAACAAACACAGGATTCTCGGCTCACAGAATAGAGGTGTACATGAATTTACAGAGATAAACATAGGATTTCCAACTGGTTCAACAATGGAGGAATGGTTCAGGGTTACGACTTTGGGACAGAGCCTCCACGCACAGGTTTGATCAGTCGGACAGTGGATGTACACGGACTATGAAAGTCAGCACAAGATTTTCAACTCTCAGGAATGCATGAGGATTTCTCTACATGGGTCTGGTCGGTTGTACTATCTAGGGCCCTGTACGCGTTCAGGAAATCGGGTAGAATGGAGGAGGAACCTTTCACACAGCTCATCCTGGCCATTTTATTCGCATGCTCCAGGGTTGACACTTGTCACCCATGGAACTGCATGCATTCCACCAGCACGCATCACCCTTGTACGTCCTCCCCTTGCCAGGAACTTAGGATAAAACATAAAATGCACATGTCTTTTTGGAATAATATTAAAATATTATTCCTAGGTTTAAACCCCCTAGGCTAAACACTTAGCCCCTTTTCCGACCTTCTAGCCCCTAATTCCTTGCCCTCTCTATGGATTCTTATTCGCCCTTCACTCATTCATCATGGTCAGTCTGCACCTAGCAGTGTTTATATTTATTAATGTACTGCATACATACCAGTACAAAATCAATCCCTTGGCCTCCAACCCTTAGGCTCTCTGGCCTAACAATCACATAAGCCCATCGACTTATACAAACTTGGCTCACCAACCTATAACACATATTTACAATTCATTTCATACATCAGATTTACAACTGGGCTCGGCCTTGGGGACATTACAAGATACCAGCTTCATGACAAATATTTTGAACATTTTTTTGATATACTCCCCCCCATTGTATATACAGAGGATCTTAATTTTCTTCCCATTTTGTGTCTCTACTAGAGCTTTGAAGTCTTTTAGATGCTCAAAAACTTCAGACTTTTGTCTGAGAAAATAAACCCAAGTATAGCTTGAGTAATCATCAATAAATGTAAGAACATACCTTTCTTTGTTGATGGATGGATGTGGAAATGGAACCATGAAATCACTGTGAACAAGATCTAAGGAAGATGAGGTTCTCCTTGCCTTCCCCTTTTCAAAATTCTTTTCAGGATGATTTCCAATAATGCATCCTTCGCAAACCCCTTGAGAAAAGTGAATGTTTGGCAAGTCTTTGAACATTCGTTTCTTGGAAATTTGTTGCATGTACCTAAAGTTTAAATGATGAAATATCTCATGCCATACTCTACTACTATCATTAGAATGTGTAAGTAGAAAAGAGGAGTCATATTCAGTAAACTTAGTGAACTTACACAACCTTGATTTGTGATCTACCTCACCAACTGCAATAATGGAACTATCATGCATGTCAAGTACAATAACTGAATCTGATTTAAATTCAAGCGTTTTACCTGTTTGAGTGATCTGATAAACTAAGAGTAGATTTATAGAAAGATTTGGAACATGTAAGACATTCTCAAAACATCCATTACAGAGTTCCACTCTTCCCTCTCCTGCAACTACTATTGGAGTATCATACCCCATGAGAATAGGAGGTCCAGAGCATGAACTCAAAGAAGTAAAAACATCCTCTTTAGCTGACATATGATGTGATGCACCAGAATCTATAATCCATGAATCATATGAGGAATTAATTGCAACCAGAGCATGATACTTACCTTTCTTAGGCACATGGTCTTCTTCCTTCTTCTTCTTGGATCCTTTAGGAATGAAGTCTCCGAGGTTCTTCCTCTGAAGTACCTATGTCATAAGATCGATCTGCTTCTTCATGCATGTGGATTATTCATGATTCAGTTTATTGCAATATGTGCACTGCTTTCTCTTCTTATTCTTATTCCCTTTGGAATTTGAAGAATCTTTTGAACCAGAAGAATCCTTGAAGGGTTTGGAATATCCCTCCTTCTTTGACTCTAGATGTAATAAATCATTTCATTTCTGCTTCGATTTCTGATTGTATGACCCTTTTCCATCATGCATGGTGAGTAGATTTTCTTTGGGATCTTTCATGAGGCCCATATATATGAGTTTTGTCTTGTCTTGTGTAAGAGACTTAATGAACTGATCCAATGTACGCATTTTCCAGTTTGTTACAAAAAGACATCTGCCAGAATGGAAATTGGAGACATATACAGTGTATTTTGATCCTAGTTTGGCCAAGATTGTTAGAATAAATTGTTTCTCTTGTGTAGACTTGTAAATACCACATTCACACAAGCTCAAAATCAAATATTTAAATTTAGTAAAGAAATCTTGTATATTATCAAAACTTTTAGGGTATAAGGTATGCATCTCTACCTCAAGCATATGACCTCGCATCTCATCCTTCATTCCAAAGATTCCTTCTAAGGTGGACTAGATCTCGTTTGGAGTCTTGCATGCAACAACATGAAACCATAATAAGTGGAGATTAACTCAAGAATTATTCTTGTGGCCTCATCCTTATGGTTCACCCATCTCATCTTCTCAATCGCTGATGTAGGTTCTATTTCTGTCGCCATTGTCAAATTATATAGTCCTTTTATTTTGAGTTGGAATGTCTCCTTGGGTTTTCAATCAAAATAATTGTATGGTGTGAGGATTACCACCAAGTTTGACTGTATAATAGTTTTCATATCCATCTCTCCCACTGTTTCTAAGAACCCCTATAAATTTACTCTCAATCTGCAAGTGAAAAATTAATAAATCACGACAGAAAGGGCACATTAAGTGAAAATTCGTATCATTTTCAAGAGATGATATTCAAACTTACTTTATGATCCAACGGTGAGGAATCTCGCCAAATGGTTGAAAACCCACTTCCAAAATGGGTTGATTTACTTTCCTCGTGAGTCATTTCCTCAAAAACGTAATATTTTGGGAGAAAACATTGTATAAAGGTACGACCACAGATTCGTATCAGTTTCAGGAGGCTAACTTGTGGCTTACTTTCTGAGAAAAAGGTGAAGAATCTGGCCAAACATTTGAAAACCCACTTCCAGAATGGGTCGATTTTATTTTCTATGTAGATCATTTCCTCAAAAACATGACATTTTGGGAAGAATAACTGCTGAAATGTACAACCACGGATTTAGCTCATTGAAACTCGGATTTTCCTTATTCTTTGGCTTGTCTAGCTTAGTCCAAGCAGCATAGATTTGATACCATGTCAATGTTTTATGGAAACCTGCACAAGAGATCTAGGTAAAGCATGCACAAACAAAGATTATCAAGAAAATAAAGAGAGGTACACAATGAAGAATGAGAATCAATGTATATTATGATCTTATCAATGAGTCAGTGATCTTCACGCATATAGGAAATGGCATCCTATAATTAGGAATGCATCCATAATAGTGATGGTCTAAGATTAGAAAGTCTAAAATAAACCTACTCAGTTAACTCCCAATGAACTAGTGTTACTCCCACTGAACTAGTGTGTCGAAAATAGAAATTTATCCAACCGGTAAGGCATTGGGCATAGGACAACAAACGCTGAGCAAAATCAGAAAAAAGAAGATACATTCATTCAATATGTTGAGAATAATCATTCAAAAATGCAAGAAGATATTTATCAATCAAGAATGCGAGGATTATCATTCAATTAAGAGGTTTATCATTCACAATACAGAGTTTTATCCATAAAAATGGAGAGATACTCAATCACAAGAAGGCGCAAAGATGAAACATTAAAAAATGAATCAATTGAAAATGCATGGATACTCATTCATTAGAAGGTGCAAAGACTAATCATTCGGCAATGAATCAATCAAAAACGTAGAGATAAGTAAGGTTTAGATAGTTGGGTGAAATTTATCCTTCACTTATTATCCATGCACAAGAAAGTAGGGAATTTGTATCTATAGGTCATTAAACACCGAAGTGACAACCGTCAATTTGGCTCCTGACCGATAACTCAAGAACAAACTAATAACTTAATGGATAAGGACAGAATATAAAAACTCATTTTTTCTTCGTATCAATCAATAAAAACAAACACAGAGAAGTCATTGCAATAAGAGGTTGGGTTATCCATGGTAAATCAATTCAAAATACAATGAGAAAGGGGATTACAAATACTGTAGGAAAGCAGGTGCAAGAAATCTCATGGCAATGAAATCTTCAACCAAGCACAAAAAAATAACCTGTGTAAATTAAATTTCATTGCAAGTAACAAGTTTAACAGACGTACCTTAGCCAGACATGAATGCTTCCAATTTTGTTGTCCCGTGTGTGCTCCGTCCAGCTCCCGCTTTCCAACCGATGTGACCTCATTGGTACCTCCCAGCCAACTCTAGGGGTACTCTTCTTCCCCCTAATCTCCATAAACCACAAAGGGGCCACACACACAATACCAGATAATGCTAGAACCCATCTCGCCTCGCAAGGTTGAGCTACCACTTGTTACCCAAGCTAGGTATCCCAACTCCCATAAGAGAAAGTCCACTCAAGGTGAAATTTCAGCAGTGAAACTTTACGGAAAAAATATCATATCCATACTCCTCCTCCTCCATCCTTTTTATAGAGTTTTTAAGTAATTAGTTTCCCAAATTCTCATTAAATTCCTTTTTTCATTAATGTAATTTCAAAAAACCTCCAATGTCGCGTGACCCCCAGTTGCACCAGAAAATCAATTTCATTAATTACTTAAAAATTCAGAATTCCCTCACCCACCTAAAGCAATCATAAAAATTCTCCTTGGTGTCCCAAAACTCCCTTATACTTCTTAAATGACTTACGCCTTACTTAGTTCCTATTTGAGTTCATAATTAAAAAGTTATAAAGGAAAGATTCCTTACTAAGTTAGACATTCAACTTTTTCCTTATGTTTTCCCTTTTCTTTAAGTTTCCCTTTTTCCTTAAGTTTCCTATTTCTTTTAAGTTTCCCACCCTTTTTTTTTTAACTAAAAATCAATTTAGAAAGTGTATATAAAACAACCATTTACCCTTTTTTCCTTTTTAATCAAAAATTAATTTAGCAAGTGTATATGAAGACAACCATTTACCCATTTTTTAAAATTTAATCCTCATTATAATTTTGACTTTAATAAATAAGTTTGAATTTCTTACCCCCCCTTCTTGTTACACATTTACTTATTATTATTTTTTTGACCACATGTTCACTTAGACCTAGGTTTTAATTTCACTATGTTGAGCGACATTTTTATTAGGAAAAATCAATTTTAGACCTTACTTATCACATCATTCATTTTAAGGTCATCTAGGTCCTAAGGTGGCCTAATTTTCTAGACACTAGGTTTATTCACTTACCAGTTAAAATCATGATGTGCCCTTCAAGATGCACTATGTGATCCAAGGGTGCCACTCACCTCTTTTTGTTTTCCTTGCGCGACCTTCCCTTCAAGATGAACTACATGCTCCAAGGGTGCCACTCTCCTCTTGACTGACTTTGGTCGACGTCAATTGCATGGATTCAATACTCTGCTAAGTGATCTTGTGGGATACTAAGTGCCTCTAAGTAATAATTCCCCTACCTTATTGTGCACCCCTTAGAATCATCGTGAGTGACTTTTTGAGGAAAATGTATGAATTGATCTTACTCAAGAATTTTCAGACTTTACTTGGCTAAAGAAAAGTAGATAGGAATATCACTCTATGTTTATAGCCAACAAAAATAACATCGTAACTCACTAGTATTAATTACGATTGCTTAGGCTAGTCTTTTATCAACAAAAAGCTTGTTTGAAACTCATTTTTTATGTAATTTTCCGAAAATAATAGTTGCTGAAATAAATGTAAGAACATAAGTAAAGACACCAAGATGATAGTCAAGATAGATGAGACATAAAGAAATCCTTCATTTCATTCCAATTCACAAAAGAGTCATTTTCTTTACAAAATCTCATACATAAATCTTAGACCAAAGTCAAACTTAGACATCCCCGATGGAACATACAAAAGGACCTCTAACAAAAAACCAAAAATGAACTCTAAAAGTTAGATCAGCTTGCCACAGATTTATGCCCACTCGACTCTGCACAATAGTCTTTATCAGTCATGAAAATTAATTCACAAAAAGACAAGTCTACACAGATTATCAAAGAAAGATCAACACGTCTGAAGAACAAGTGTCTGAATGATTTGATTCAGCCTTGAATATTATTGTCTACAATAAGACCCTCCTATCATAAAAAGAGAATTAGGTTGTGATGCATATATAAATGAATGAAAACTGAACTATCTCAACATAACCTCAAAGAGAAAACCTTAGCATGCTTCTGCCTCTATCCCTCTCTTGTTCCTCCCTTTCATTTAGCTTTTAACAAATTAGAATTGGTTGAAGAAGTTGAACCAATTCACTAGTTAAGTTAATTAAAAGACTCAACTAACATTAGTTAGGGGGACGAGTAATAATTATAACAAGGGTCATAAATAAATAATAACTAGTAGGTGGGACCCCTTGTGACTCCCTTTAGTTCATAACAATCATAACAATCATAACATAACCACTAGTTAAGCAAAACACACCTCCATGTGCCTCCCATCAACATATTTACTTTTGGCAATTTAAACTTATAAAATTTGAAATTATTTAAAAAATAATACTCATATATCCAAAATAAACATACTGTCCAAAAATCCCTGAAGTCACCTGTCATAAAAAAATATATATAATAAAAACTCAAAAACCATATTTCCCATTCTATGATGAAACCCTTCCTTGATTGTTGTTGTCACCTCTTGATTTTCTTGAATTTTCCTTTGGTTGTGCAGAGCCTTTAGGCCTAATTTCGTTGATCACTTGGGAACAATCATCCCTCAAATGCATCCAGGAAGACACAGATTTGTCAGAGCCATTGGAGGGTGAGGAAGGGGAAGTGGTGGATTTTCCTTTATCAAGGGCATGGTGGGACTTAGTTTTCAATCTGTTGCTAGCATGGGAGGATTCCACTGACGAGTAATTAGGGGAAACTTGGGCAATGGGGTTAATGGACGAATGAGGAGGCAAAGACAAGTTGGGACAACCACGATGTTGGGTGAATTCCGAGTTAACGGACTCATGCAATCCAATCGATACAAATTGTTTTACTATTAATCAATGAGAAGGGGGGTGAAACAAGGTTATGGGATATGTGAGGGGTTTGTATTGAGTGAAAATATGATATAATGAAAGAGGAGAAGCATGGTCATTGCTCAATGACAACAACAATCAACTGTAAAGAAAACCAATAAAACCTCATTGTAATCCACACAAGACACTTCCACTTTCATACATTTTAACACATAAATTCTCTTGACTGTAATCAATCTTAGAACAGAGAGTGAAAAAGGAACATGGGAGGTGATGGGGTTTGTAATGAGCGAAAAGTGAAATAATGGAAAGGAAGAAGGACAATTATTCTTCATGGAATTAATTAAGTGATCCATAAAACATTCCGTGAAAGGAGATTCATCAAACATCAATCACTTGACTAAATAATAATTTCTATGTATTTAACAAGTTCATTATTCATAGTCCCTGAGGTGTAGGACAGTCGGTAACAAAATGTGATGTTAAGGAACTATGTGATGTTAAAGTTATCGGTTCAAAACCTACGGGGACAAAAAATCCAACCATGTTAAGGGTTGGCATGGCTCAGGCCAGGTGAAATCCCCAGGTGATTTTGACAGCTTAGATGCCCCTGAGTTGCGGTTTCTTAGCGACAGGTTAGTCCCAAATGTCAAGGACAAAATAAAAAACAGAAAAAAAGACAAGTTCACTATTCATAATCAAATGTCCATCACAGTGCCATCACAAAACAATAGGCATCCTATACAATATGTAAAAGGATTTTGTTCCCTTATTTTCATCTTATAACAATTTCCAAACAGAATCCATCCCGCTCTATTAACCATAAAAAACTACCACTGCCTATGTGTTTCTTGAATCCACAACTATACTCAAAAGTCATGTCCTCAAAATAATAATGAATTCACTATTACTGCAATAGAGACCATAAAAAAGAAACGATATTCATTAACATATATATAGGCAGAAACCAAAGAACCAAGATCAAACTACAACTTGTATCGATATTCAAATATACAACCAACAACCATCGTTTACACACAAGCTATGCACAAGGTAACTTGCCTAGGCAATGTAATACTGCCACTATAAAAAAAACAATTCAGTATGGCTTAAAGAGTTGGGACATGTAACCGACATGACAAAGCCTCGACATCATTTCCCTTCATAACAAATGATCGATAAACATGATTAAAACTCTGTGAAACCCAAACTATATATACTATACATAGTGTAGAGCCACCCGAAAAAGCACGATGCAATATTTCCATTTTACCAAACCAAACACACAGTCACGGTAATATCTCAATTCATTGTTGGGTCATCAACCCGACACAGTATTACTTCGATTTATCCCAACTCTGAACAACTATGTCATGCAATTTCAGGCTTAAACAATCAAACAATCTTAAGGGAATAGTTCCCAAATTCATTTGATTCAATAATCGTTCGGCCTCAAGAGAAACTCACAATTACCATGACCATTATCTATTTTGCAAACACACAACGCGACATGAGCAACGTCAATCATTTTCATCAATGTTAGCTAAACATTCAAATAATCATCAGTGCAAAAAGCATCGGCTGTGTATCTACTAAACAACTTGTCGCTCTCTTTAAAACTCAACAACCTAATAAGTTGTAGCAATGATGCATACCCACACATCCAATCGAATCGGGGCAAAGGCCCTTTACATTAAAAAAATTGAGCTATCGACATAAGGAGAGTAACTATGTTCTTTGAAAGTGTAAGTTGTAATGTAGGGTTTATCACTATTATAATTGAGCTAGTGACTATATCCCAACCAACATGACTATCATACGACCAACTCGGTGAGCCTATTCTCAAAAAGTCAACAATTATACAACAATCCAACAAAAGATGAGTTGTAAAACAATAGGTCGGGCTGGTATTCTTAAACAATTTCCAGACTAGAGGGCCAAGGTTTCTCCATATTCAACACGGGGAGAGCAGAGCCATTATTTGTAATGGAAAAACCTCCAAGGCCATGGTGCATACAAGATGAACCACGAATCATTCATGGTTGGGAACAAATCCATGACAGGGGCCATAACTGAAAGGTAGGGCTCTATTCTGGCCTGGAAAAGGTTATTTAACGCATGCAGGGTAGAACCCTCATTCACTTCGGTCAACAATCACAACACATAAGTGATGACGGGGTCGAGGAAGAACAACACCCTCATTTTGTGACTGTTGGTGGTGCAATCAACCAATGCCGAAGTGAACAAAACATACTGACGCAGAAAACCTCTAACCACTAACCCCATGAAAGCCAGCGACTGGATTTAGTGATAGTGCGTGGAGATAGCTATTCACCCAAGAATTAATAAAATCCTCCAACCAAACAACAGTGATAACAAAGAGTTATCACCTAGGAAGACTAATAACCTCGACAAACTCAAAATTGTTATAGGAACAATCATCCACTCTTCATTCCAAGAACCCAAATTTCACATAGTTGCAACACTTAGGAAAACCCAAACCCATACACCTGAGCTAGTAATCATTTCATAACTAGAGTAGAATCATGAATGGAAAAAAAAAGACATACCTGTAACCGAATTCCTTAAAACAAGAGTTGGTCGAGCACTTTTTCCCTGCTAAAATTTCAGATCATAACCACAACAACAAGTTCAAACAATATCCTGATTAGGGTGGTGGAGAATAGGAGGGGTAAAGGTGACGTGCAGTAAATGCATGTCACCTCCACCCACAATTCATTTACTCACCAATACATGCCAACCATCTCCCAATTAACACCATTAATTTAACTCTGTGTTGGAATCTACATAGGTTACTTGCCAAATGTGATTTCCCTGTCATATATCCAATTCCTTAATATATAACTCAACAAAATCACATAACCATTAGCGTTCACTACCTTGTCAAATGACCGATCGACTTTCAGTCTATCCAAATATACCATATGTAGATTGGCCACATAATTCAATTAACCATTGCATAACCATTAGCACTATCACCTTGCCAAGTGTGCCACCACATTTCTCACCATATGTATATTAAACATGCAATTTGATCACAATTTCATAACCATTTTCTTGCTAGCTAGGGCTTGACAATAATCATAAAATATTTTCATACTGTAGTACAATTAGGATAGCTTTAAAATCTTACCCTTGCATTTGTTCTAGTATTTTGCCTCTCTCAAAACTGCCCTTCATGTAATTTTACTAACATGTTTGTTATGCAAGTGTGATAAGAACAATCAACAATGACATTAATGAATATCATAGGTTGTAGTAAGATAAGGAATCAACACTTCATAAGCTCAAACCATAACCAATAATAACAAGATATTCATCAACCATTTAAGTCATGTCACACATCATGATAACATAAAAAATGAACGTATTTGCTCTCCAATAGATCAAGGGGATGCCACCTACTAGTATTATTTTCTTTTTTTAATAATAGGCTTTAGCAACACTTTGCAGGCAAAACTTCGTTGAAAAATTTAATCGTCAACAAACTGGCCTCTCCATAGGAAAATTTGTTTTCAACTGATTTAGAACTGAGAACTCATGATTTCATAGACCAAAATAGCAGTTCAAGAAGTATAACTTAGATTAATATGCAACAGGGGGAAGTGAGTGGATTTAATGGAAAGATGATCGGGAATTTGGGGATAATTCATGAAAAATGTTAAGTATGAGGGGTTTTATCACTGTATTCATAATCCATCGACATGAATCTTCTCTTAACTTTTAAGGATAATTGTTTTTTAGACTTTCTCTTAAAATCTCAATTGATGAAGAAATGGCAAGAAGAAGTGGGAGATGGCCAATTCTTTACAGACAACAGTGGAAATATATAACAATTTCAAGGGTCCTTCAGAGGAGACATCATAACAGTTGTGTAAGATTGATTGTTATTGACTAAAAGTGCTTTGCATGAGTGTTATTGTGGCATAATTGATTTGACATCCTATTTTGACCAAAATAACTAAACGATGATAAGGAAAAAAATCATAACATAAATAAAATCACTAAATTTAAAACTGCAGAAATAAAATGACCGAAAGTAAAAATAGCAAGAATTTGTTAAAAATAGAAAGAATAAATCAAACTATTGCAAAGAAGAAATGAAATGACAGAAATGTAAAAACAACAAACTAAATAACTAAAAAAACAAATTATTATTTATGTACAAAAGGAAGGAAAATAATTCTCGGGTTAAGGTGGGATGACATTTTTCATAGAGGAATGCATCATCTATTTTAGATGCATGATTCATGAATTGAAAGACAATACATAAATCATATTGGTCATGCTACGAACCAACAAGTGCATGTAGCAAGGGTAGTGAGCCTATCAAGACCCAAAAAAAAAGATTACCATCTTGTAGGACGTGCCAACCAACAAGACGCAATTCTGGCTTGATATTGAAAACATGTGCATGATCCATAGCATTAGAATTATGATTAGAAGTTTTGATGAAGAGGGTGGAGTTAATGGGATTTTTAAGCATTATAAGGTTATCATTTATGATCTCTTGATCAGAAAAAGAAATACCATGCACTAAGGGAGAAAATAAAGGATTCAAATTCATAGGAATTCTTTCAAATTTATCATAATCAAAATAGATCATGCATGCAAGGGAGACCTGACTATCGTCATTGATTTCCCTAACCTCTCTAAATTGAAACAATGGGTTAGCGAAGGTATTCTGCAATGTAAAATATTGATTATTATCATGGGAATTTTCAAAAGAAGGGCCAACATAAGAACCTATATGGATGCTTGAATGCCCTCTTTCATCTTTTTTAGAATAGTCATGAGAAATATGAGGGATAGTGTTATTCAAATTAATAGAAACTTCCCTGCTAGATTCATCCATTAAGAGTACTTCGTTAGAAACAACTTGATCTTGAGTGGGATATGCTTCAAAAAGGTCATCATTAAAGGGAAAGGAATCAAATAAAGTATTTTCAAAAGTAGGATTTGAAGTCATAACATGAGAAGAATCCTTACAATCCCTTGTGAATATAGCACTACAAGATGCATGATCGTTCTCCTGCAGACAAGTCATGAAGAGAGAGGTATTTGTGTGATATTCATTTTTATCTTTTAAGAACAACCCGCGAGTCAATTGTTCATGAGGACCATAGAAGAAGTCACACCGAGGAGGGTCAATGATGCTTTCAGGTAGAAACTCAAAGTGATGAAAGATAGGTGGAGGAGGAAAAACAATAAGAAACTTTAGAAAAAATGATTCTCCAATGAAAATTTGACTAGATACTATACGTCTAGACCAGTCTCTTACTTTACCATGAAGGGAAAGTGGAAAAACATTCACATAAGTATTTATATCATAAACTCCAATAGATTGACATAAGATAAGGAAATAATCAATATGGTTCTGAGAATATTCCCATAGATTACCCTCGAAAAGAGGACAATTAACCATTGACAATGAGCTCGAACTAGATTTATGCATGATCCTGCAAGATAGGATTCGATAAGGTCATGAGGAAAAATAAAAAAATGAAAATGAAAATCATGTAAACAATAGATACAAAATACAAAGTAAAAACACAAGAAACCAGGGAAATAAAGATAATGAGTGTTTTTTTTTTTTTTTTTAGATTTTCCCCAGTATGGTTGCCAAATAAATGTTGAGGAAAAGATATGAATTGATATTACTCAAGCATTTTCATACTTTACTTGTCTAAAAGAAAGTAGACGGGAATATCGCCCTATGTTTATAGCCAAAAAAAATAATATCCTAATTCACAAGTATTAATTACGGGTGCTTAGGCTAGTCTTTTATCAACAAAAATCTTGTTCGAAATTCACTTTTTATGTAATTTTATGAATATAACAGTTTCTGAAATAAATATAACAACAAAAGTAAAGACACGAAGATGATAATCAAGATAGATGAGACATAAAGAAATCCTTTATTTCATTCCAATTCACCAAAGAGTCATTTTCTTTACAAAATCTCATACAAAAATCTTGGACCAAAGTCAAACTTAGACATCCCTGATGGAACATACAAAAGGACCTTTGACAGAAAACCAAAACTGAACTCTAAAAGATGGATCATCTTGCCACAAATTACTTCCTACTCGACTCTTCACAATATCCTTTATCAGTCATGAAAATTAATTCACAAATAGACAAGTCTACACATACTATCAAAGATAGATCAACATGTCTGAGAACAAGTGTCTGAATGATTTGATTCAGCCCTAAATATTATTGTCTACAATAAAACCCTCCTATCATAAAAAGAGAATTAGTTTGTGATGAATATATAAATGAATGAAAACTGAACTATCTCAACATAAACTCAAAGATAAAACCTTAGCATGCTTATGCTTCTATCCCTCTCGTGTTCCTCCCTTTCCTTTTGCTTTTAACAAATTAGAATTGGTCAAAGAAGTTGAACCAATTCATTAGTTAAGTTAATTAAAAGACTCAACTAAATTTAGTTAGGGGGAAGAGTAATAATTATAATAAGGGTCATAAAAAAATAATAATTAGTATGTGGGACCCCTTTTGACTCCCTTTAGTTCATAACAATCATAACAATCATAACATAACCATTAGTTAAAAAAAAAAAACACCTCCTTATGCCTCCCATCAACATATTTACTTTTGGCAATTTAAACTTATGAAATTTGAAATTATTTCAAAAATAATAATCATATATCCAAAATAAACATGTTGTCCAAAGATACCTAAAGTAAACTGTCAAAAAACAATAGATATAATAAAAACTCGAAAACCATATTTCTGAGTCTGTGATGCAACCCTTCCTTGACTGTTGTTGTCACCTCTTGATTTTCCTGATTTTTCCTTTAGTTGTGCAGAACCTTTAGGCCTAATTTCACTGATCACATGGGAACAATCGTCCCTCAAATACATCTGGTAAGACATGGATTTTTCAAAGCCATTGGAGGGTGAGGAAGGTGCAGCAGTGGCTTTTCCTTTATCAAGGGTATGGTAGGCCTTAGTTTTCAATATCTTGCTAGCATGGGAGGATTTCACTGGCAAGTGATCAGGGGCATCTTGGGAAATATTCAAAGTGAAATTCGTATCGATATTCAAATATACAACCAACAACCACCACTTAGACACAAGCTATGCACATGGTAACTTGCCCAGGCAACCTAATACTGCCATTGTAGAAAAAAAACAATTCAGTATGTATTAAAGAGTTGGGCCATCTAACCAACATGAAAAAGCTTCGACAACATTTCCCTTCTTAAAAAATGATCGATAAACTTGTTTTAAACTCTGTGAAACCCAAACTATCCATAATATACACAGTGCAGTGCCACCCAAAAACACACGATGAAATATTTCCATTTTACCAAACCAAACATAGAGTCATAGTAGTAAGTCATTTCGTTGTTGGGTCATCAATTCAATACAGTATTACTTCAATTTATCCTAACTGTGAACAACTATGTCATGCAATTTCAAGCTTAAACAATCAAACAATCATAAGGGTATAGTTCCCAAAGTCATATGGTTCAATAATCGTTCATCCCTAAGAGAAACCCATAGTTACGATGACCATTATCTATTTTGTAAACACAGAACGCGACATGAGAAACATCAAGCATTTTCACCAATGCTAGCCAATCATTCAAATAATCATCAGTGAAAAAACCAGCAACTGTGTTTCTAAAAAACAACTTGTCACTGTCTTAAAAAATAAACAACCTAATAAGTTATAGCAATGATCCATACCCATGCATACAATCGAATTAGGGAAGAGGCCCTTTCCATTAACAATACTAAGCTATCAACATAAAGAGAGTAATTGTGTGATTTGAAAGTTGAACTGGTAATGTAGGGTTTACCACTATTATAACCAATCCAGTGACTATATACCAACCAACACAACTGTCATACGACAAACTGGGCGAGCCTATTCTCAAAAAGTCGATAATTATACAACCATCAAACAAAAACTAAGTCGTAAAACAATAGCATGGGCTGGTCTTCTTAAACAATTTCCAGACTAGAGGGCCAAGGTTGTTTCGTAGTCAACACGAGGAGAGAAGAGACATTCTTTGTAATGGAAAAACATCCAAGGCCATGGTGCATACAAGATGGACCACGACTCATTCATGGTCGGGAACAAATCCATGACAAGGGCCATAAATGAAAGGTAGGGCTCTAGTCTGGCCTTGCAAAGGTTGTTTAATGCACACATGGTATAACCTTTGTGTGCTTTGTTCAACAATCACAACACAAAATTTAATATGGGGCCGAGGAAGAACAAGACCCTCATTTCATGACCCCTCGTGGTGCAATCAACCAATGCAGAATTGAACAAAACATACTGATGTAGAAAAACTATGACCATGAAACTCATGAAATCCAGAGACTGGATTTAGTGACAGTGCATGAAGATAGACATTCACCCAAGACTAAACAAAACCCTCCAACCAAACAACAGTAATAACAAATAGCTATCACCCATGAAGACTAATAACCTCGATGAACTCAGAATTGTTACAGGAAGAATCATCCACTCTTCATTCAAAGAACCCAAATTTCACACAGTTGCAACACTTTGGAAAACACAAAACCATACACCTGAGCCAGTAGTCATTTTGTAACCAGAGAAGAATCACGAACAACCAAAAGAAGACATACCTGCAATCGAATTCCTTAAAACGCAAGCTAGCTAAGCAGTTCTTCCCTGCTAAAATTTTGGATCATAACCACAACAACAAGATCAAAAAATAAATCGATTAGTGTGGCAGCGAATAGGAGGGGTAAAGGTGGCAGGTAGTAAATGCACGTCGCCTCCACCCACAATTCATTTACTCACCAGTACATGCCAACTAGCTCCCAATTAACGCCATTAATTTAACTTTGCGTTGGAATCTGCATAGGTTAGTTGCCAAATGCTCTTTCCCTATCATATATCCAATTCCTTAATATATAACTCAACAAAATCGCATAACCATTAACGTTCACCACCTTGTCAAATGAGCCACCGATATTCAATCTATCCAAATATACCATATGTGGATCGACCACATAATTCAATTAACCATTTCATAACAATTAGCACTATCACCTTGGTAAGTGCACCACCACATTTTTCACCATATGTATATTAAACATGTAATTCGATCACAATTTCATAACCATTTGCTTGCTATCTAGGGCTTAACAATTTTTATCAAGTATTTTCATACATGTAGTATAGTTAGGATACTTTTAAAATCTTCCCCTTGCATTTGTTCTAGTATTTTGCCTCTCTCAAAACTACCCTTCATGTAATTTTACTAACATGTTTGTTATGCAGGTACGATAAGAACAAATAGCAATGACATTAATGAATAACATAGGTTGTAGTAACATAAGGAATCAACACTTCATAAGATCAAACCATAACCAATAATAACAATATCTTCATCAACTATGTAAGTCGTGTCACACATCATCATAACATAAAAAATGAACAATCTTCTCTCCAATAGTTCAAGGGGGTCCCACCTACTAGTATTATTATTATTTTTTTAATAATAGGATTTAGAAACACTTTGCAGGTAAAACTTTGCTCACAATTTTAATATTCAACACGAATGTCAAAGTCTTCCCTCACGACATTGTGGGTCTTCTCGAACTAGGTAATCCTTAACCTATAGTTTGAGTCACGATGGGAGTGATAGTAGGATATGGTAGGGATGGTTCCACACCTCTCCCTCAAAGTCTTTGGTTGTCCTGTGTGACCCCTCTACTCCACATGTGAGTCTGGTAGACAATATGTCGTCAGCCTACATCCATCAACGAATCATGTCAACAATAATAATCAATAATCATAACATCTAATCATATGTACATATGTCACATCAACAAAATTCAAACCCAATAGTCCACTCCCTAACTCAATCCAGAGTCCAAGGGGTTTCATCGATGCCTCTGCATCCTCGAGGTCCAAAGTCCTACACACTCAGGAGAACATAGTCAATAACACATGTCTATGTAATACAACCAAATAACATATCATCAAATCTATAATGTCTCATAATCATAATCATAACGACCAATATATATAATAACCCAGATCACTTGCAAGAAAGTGTCCCAAAGAATAAGTCCGCCCAGTGCACATAAGAGAAGGATGTTACATACACCCCCTATTGGTTTAAACTTCATCTCAAATTTTTACAGTATATAAGTGTCAAAATAAAGTGTATCACAGTTTCATAAGTCTATCTGCCAAACAAAAATGGAAACTGTTGACGCATATCATATGCATCCTCCCTGGTCACCGAGTGTGGACTATAGTTGTCCCACTGGACCTTGACCTGATCTATTGTTCGACGTCGTAGCTATCGAATGCGATGGTCCAAAATATAGATTGGCTCTACTATGAGTGCACCCTGATACGATACCTGGAAGGAAATCATGTCAACAAAATGTGTAGGATCACTAACATAATTTCTCAAAACAAAGACGTGAAAGACATCGTGCATACGCATCAAGAATCAGGCAAGGATAGTCAATAGGCCACAAGCCCCTTCTTTTTCACAATCTCGAAATGTCCCACAAATCTAGGAGAGAGTCTTAGCACCCTTTCCAAACTTGATCGAACTCTTATGTGGTCTCACCCGCAAAAAGGCTCAATCGCCAACTTCATAACTATGGTCGACAAGATGCGCATTGGCATAACTCTTATGTCTATCATTCTCTTATTTGATCCTTTGAATTATTGTTTTCATTTGGTCTTCCATTTCTTAGATCGCTTCTGGCCTCACCAGGACCCTATCCTCAAGCCGATCCCAACTCAAAGGCGTCTAACATAGTCACCCATAAAGGAACTCAAAAGGTGCCATATTAATGGTTCTTTGATAACTGTTGTTATATGCAAATTCTACCAGTGGGAATAATTATTCCCAACACTTATGTTGGTCCATAATGTACATCCTCATCATATCCTCCAAGATTTGTTTTGTTCTTTTCGTCTGCCCCTCTGTCTCCGGGTGATACATGGTACTAAAGTTAAGTTGGGTTCCTAAGGCCTCTTGGAAACCAGTCCAAAATCGTCCAGTAAACATCGATCCTCATTCATATATAATCCTCTTAGGAATGCCATGCAGCCTTACAATCTCACTGATGAAAACTATAGCTATGTCAGATGCCTGCTACATCATACACATAGGAATAAAATGAGCACTCTTTGTCAAAGTGTCGACTATCACAAAAATCGAGTCATGTCCCCTTGCCATCAATGGAAATCCAACAATGAAATCCATCGAAATGACCTCCCATTTCGATTATGGAATAGCAATTTCTATGTTCAGCCTTCAACTGCTGACATTCTAGACATCTCGCCACATAGTTGACTATGTTTTCCTTCATTCATGTCCATAAGAATAAGGGTTTAAGGTAATCCCTCATCTTCATGACTCCTAGGTGATCCATGTACACGACTCTATGAGCCTCATTTAGGATCAAACTCCTCAACTCGTGGTTGGGCAGTACGTAAATTTGACATTTATATCTCTATAATCCATCATTGTCCAAAGTAAATCATTGAAATTTTGGCACCATCATTGTGTTTTGTCCGATAACATCCTTGACCTCTTTGAACCAGTCATCATTGCATTGTACAGTTAGAATATTTTCACGTAGATTTGTCTGGAGAGGTACACAAGGATACTCATTCACCAGAAGGCGCAAAGACCAATCATTTGGCAATGAATCAATCGAAAATGCAAAGATAAGTAAGTGACAGATAGATGGGAGAAATCTATCCTTCACTTATTATCCATGCACAGGAAAGCAGGTCATTTTAATATATAGGTATTTAAACACTGGAGTGACAAACATCTATTTATCTCTTGGTCGACTGCTCAGGGACGGACTAGTAACTTAATGCATAAGGGACATAAGATAAAAACTCTATTTTTCTTCGCATCAATCAATAAAAAAAAATTAGAGAAGTCATTGCAATCAGAGGTTGGCTTCACCATGATCAATAAATTCAGAATACAACGAGCAAGGGGATTACAAATACCATAGGAAAGCAAGTTCAAGAAAGCTCATGGAAGAAATCTTCAACTGAGCACAGAAAAACAACGTGTGTAAATTAATTCTTTTTTCAATTAACAACTTTAACAGGAGTACCTTATCCAAACACGAATGCCTCTGAGGTTTTTGTCGTGCACGCGCTCTGTCCAACTCCCATTTGCCAACTGATATGACCTCACCAGTACCCCCCAGCCAATGATGGGGGTACTCTTCTTCCCCCTGAGCCCCCCGAGCCGCAAAGGGGCCACACACACAATATCAAATAATGCTAGCATCCATGTCGCCTCGCAAGGTCGAGCTACCACTCGTTACCCGAGATGGGTATCCCAACTCCCACAAGAGAAAGTTCAGTCAAGGTAAAATTTCAGCAATGTAACTTTAAGAAAAATAGATCAAATCCATAATCCTCCTCCCGCATCATTTTTATAAAGTTCTTAAGTAATTAGAGTCCCAAATTCTCATTAAATTCCTTTTTTCATTAATTTAATTTCGAAAAACCTCCCCCTTACGCATGTCTCTTGATCCCCTAGTTGCACCAGAAAATCAATTTTATTAATTAATTGAAAATTCCTATTTCCCTCACCCATCTAAAGAATTACTAAAAACGCTCCTTGGTGTCCCAAAATTCCCTTACACTTCTTAAATGACTTACGCCTTACTTAATTCCTAGTTTAGTTCATAATTAGAAAGTTCTAAAGGGAATATTCCTTACTAAGTTAGACATTCATTTTTTTCTTATGTTTTCCCTTTTCTTTAAGTTTCCCTTTTTCTTTAAGTTTCCTATTTCTTTTAAGTTCCACCCTTTTTCCTTTTTTAACTAAAAATCAATTTAGCAAGTGTAGATAAAACAACCATTTACCCTTTTTCCTTTTTAATTAAAAATTAATTTAGCAAGTGTAGATGAAAACAACCATTTACCCATTTTAAAAAATTTAATCCTCATTATAATTTTCACTTTAATAAATAAGTTTGAATTTCTTACCCCCCTTCTTGTTACACGTTTATTTATTATTTTTGTTTTTACCACATGCTGACTTAGACCTAGGTTTTAATTTCACTAGGCTGGGTGACATTTTTATTAGGATTTATTTTTTTTTAAACTGTACTTATCACATCATTCATTTTAAGGTCATCTAGGTCATAAGGTGGCATAATTTTCTAGGCACTATGTTTATTCATTTACCAGTTAATATCGTGGCGTTTCCTTCAAGACACACTACGTGCTCCAGGAGTGCCACTCACCTCTTGACTGACTTTGGTAGACACGAAATCCCTGGAGTCAATACTTCGCTAGGTGATCTTATAGGAGACTAAGGGCCTCTAAATAATAAGGCCCCTTACTTATTGTGTACCCCTTAGAATCATCGTGAGAGACTCTCATAGTCTTCCCTCATGACATCATGCCTCTTATTGAACTAGGTAATCATTGACCTACAGTTCGAGCCACAGTGGGAGTGCTAGTAGGTTGTGGCAGGGATGATGCCACACCTCTCCCTCAAATTCTCTGGTTGTCCTGCGTGACCCCTCTACTCCACATGTGAGTCTAGTCGACAAGCTATCGTTAGCCTGCATCCATCAACGAATCATGTCAGCAATAATAATCAATCATCATGACATCTAATCATATGTACATATGTCACATCAACAAATTCAAACCCAACAATCCACTCCCTGACTCAATACAAATTCCAAGGGGTTTTATCAATGCCTTTGCATCCTCGAGGTCCAAAGTCTTGCACACTCAGGAGAACCCAGTCAATAACACTTGTCTATGTAATACATCCAAATAACATGTCATCAAATCCATAATGTATCATAATCATAATAAAAATGACCAATAGATATAATAACCTGGATCACTTGCAAGCAAGTGTCCTCAAATAATAAGTTTTCACAGTGCGTGCAAGAGCGAGATGTTATACCCTTCAATATTCTAACTTGAATCAGACCCGTGGTGTATCAACTAGTACTTCCTGCAAACTTAAAAGTTCATAATGTTTTTCATGTTTCATTATTAAAAAAATATATTCATTATCCTACTCACATCATTGATTGGAACATTGTGCATGTGGAGCCAAAAGGAGATTTCCAGGCAGAACCTCTGTGCATTTTGGACAGGAAAGAAATAGTACTACGGAACAGATCCATCACCCAGGGAAAAGTGCAATGGAAGCACTTTAGCCCCGAGGAGGCCACTTGGGAATTGGAGGAAGATTTGCAAAAATGAAAGTGTTGTACTTAAGGGTGAGAGTATGTAATATCCTCAAATTTTAGAATACTAAGTTCTAAGTGAACTTTGAAATAAATTTTCGTTTTTGGAAAATTTGGATTTGGAAATTATTTGCCATTTATGGAAAATCCAAATTTGGAATTTTAATTGTTTTAATTAATTATTTGATTACTGTTGGGAAAATATTTGACTTTCCCAACTGTCCTCTTTTATTTGAAACATGTGTAAGACAAACTTTTAATAAATTAAATGTTGGAAGAAAAATGGAACAACGAGGTTAAAAATAACTGACCATGACTCCACGAGTGGGGAACAGGTTTGAGTTACCTCAAGGATGATTTTTAGAAGTGGCATATGTGGAATTTGACCACTATAATCCCCTACAAATAAAGGATTGGTAAAGATGTGAATTTCCCCAAGGAGGGAAGGAAATACCTAGGCACAAAGATGCATATAAAAACAACATATGGAGGAGGCATGATGCTGCTTAGTATGTTGGGGAAAGGAAACTATTTGTTGTTCTGAGAAATGTTAGTGTGAGGAAAAGGAATTTATGATCTGTTGATGGTGACTATAGCTAAGGAGGATCATTCAATTTTCCCTTATGGACTCATGGTCAGGCTATGGGGTGAGAAAGACAAGTGAACTTGGTTGTTCTGTTCTATGGTTGGGTGGAACACGATTATTTCATTTATATTCCAGCATCAGGTTTCAGATATGTATCTTAGATTGAATTCCTTGTAAATGTTATGTTTATGATTATTATTTGTTAGGAATATGAGGGATGTGTATACATAAGTAAAACAATTCTTAAGGGACTGTATGATCATGTTTTACTATGGCTTATTATAATTAAATGATATTGAATATATTGTTTATTTGAAATGTGATGGTGGTATATATGTGTATGTGTGTGTGTGTGTGCGCGCGCACGCGCGCTCATACATAAAGAAATAATAGAGCTATTTTATGTTCCTATTGGCCATTAAATATGGTTGTACATATATATTTAACTATATAAATCTGTTCATACATAAAGAAATGGTAGAAATATTTGTTATGTTCCTATTGACAATTGGATTATATATATATATATTTAATTGCTATTCAAATCTATATAAACACCGCAAAGAAAAGATAGAAAGAAGAACAATTTGAATACATTATTTATTACCACATAAATATAGTGATGAATTCAAAGTATCTTGCAAAATAAACCATTGTATTCAGTCGATCATTGTTCAAATATTACAGTTGGAGTACCATATACCAAAGACTCCACAACCTCTTGTATTGTAAATAGAGTTCTAAGAAGTATACACAGAATCTGTATGTAACCGAACTAACATGTGCATAGATCAGAACTCAAATACCTTTCGAGATAAGATGCTCCCTTCATCCGATTACATCAATTTGCACAACTTGCAAAGAACAAAAATGAGGGTTTAGTAAACTGTGCTAGCATTTTAATTCTATGGAAATAAAAAAATAAGATTGAGACAAAGACAAAACTTAGCTTGAGTCTTGATGAAACCAGATAGCCTTTTCTTCCTTGTGTGACAATCTGTCCATGATCCAAGAGGAGGAGGAGTGGACCCAAAACCGAGTGATGGGTACCCTCGCAAAAGTAAAAAATTAGCATCGAAATAGATTGTGCATAGATTAATAAAGCATGAAACAAACAATAATAATTCTCCAAAACCTGTGTAAAGGACCAATAAACAGAAGGAGTTGATAGTGGCAAAGTCAACGTTTAAACATAGACTACCATTTAATTCTACCAAAATAACACAGTGGAATTTCTGATTTGGGTAACGATCACAATGAGGGAAGTATTAATTTAATAAGCATTCATCAGAGGTGCATAATATGTGACCCGTGTATATTCACAATAGATTATTAAAATCTAAACAACATTACAGAATGGTAAAATCCAAAATTTTGAGTGTATAGAAACTTATAGTAAGAACCAAATCCGTAGGTTAAAATCCAACAGTGAAAAAACGTGATTGAACCCTATGAATTTCGATTCAACAATTGATTAAGTAGGGATACCCTCTTTTTATAGTACAAAGAGGTCGACATAGGAAAGGCATCCGATAAACGGTTTTATAATTGTAACAGACGAGAGATCAAGTGAAGATGGCCACAGGAACAAACCACGATTCTTCCTGGCAGAGGAAAATTATTACAATCTAGAGGATACAAACAAGTGTGTTGTTTCAAATGAATAAGGTCCTATAAATTTGATATATATAGACATAGAGTATAAATTATGAAATTTCCCACAAAGTGTTAATATTGCTACATATATATCCAGAATGTAAATTGAAAAATTTCCCATAGAGGGTTAATATATATATATATAAGGTAAATACGTAACTTTCCTACAGAGTTCAACCCCGATCAAGTCTGAATAACACCAATCTTGTGTAGCAAGTGTTGGGATATTTGGATGAATTCTAGAGGGTAATAATAACAATATTACAATGGTGAATAAAAGAAAACGCGAAAAGAAATTAGAGGGTTTAACTTTAATCATGTTTTGGGCCACGGTCTGGATGGGAAGGAACCACAAATGACTAGGCTTGAAGACTGACAACCAACCAAGAGAAAACAAAATAACCCTCAAACTCGAGCGTTTCATCTAACTTACAAAGGGACCATAAACAAAGTGGAATCTCGGGAAGGAAATGCTACGGAGGCGCAACTGTAATACATTGCAAATCCTCAAACAAATAAAAAGAAAAAATGAGAAGTTTGTTCATGGAACCTCTCTTTTATTTTAACATTGCACTAAAACAAAGATTACATTCATGGGATATAGAGAACATAAGAAACATAAAAATTTTCTTACCCTTACACATAAAAGAACCAGATATGTGTGTTGCCTCCTTCCATCACTCATAGAGCCAAGCCTTACAAAAACCATCGGTCGTATACAACGCAGAGGCCATCGCTCAACAGAGTCGAGATTTACAAAAACCATCGGTCGTATACAATGCATAGGGAGTGTGTGTTACAGACTAAGGCAGAAAGAATATAAAAAAGGGTTACCTCGAGGGCCTTGTGAGAGGATTAATAGTGGTTGGTATGACCCATGTCACTCCCATTTGAAGACGAGGGAGGTGGCGAGCCCACGTTGAAAATTTTCTCCTAAGTGTCAACTCTGGAAGGTACGAGATAGGTTTCCCCATTAATGGACTAGGCCAGTAGTAAATGCTTACAGGACCCGACCTATCATCCACCATTAAAATGGTTTTCGAACCAATTTATTGCTGAGTCATGTTACTGGTCGGGAAGGGTTACTAACAATATTTTTATGGTATATGTTCATTGCAATATGTTATGTATAGATACATTTCAATGCACCATGATAAAGCAATATATTGTTGTGGATAGTTATATGATAAACAATATATTATTATGGATAGTGTTATTGTTATGGTATCTATATGATAGTCTATATGACAAACGATATATTGTTATGGATAGTGTTATTGTTATGGTTTCTATATGAAAAACAACATATTGTTATGTATAGTGTTATTGTTATGGATAGTCTATAGGATAGTCTATAGTCTATAGTCTATATTGTTTATCAGAGGTAGGAGATTATGTAGAAGTAAACAATATATGATTAATGATAGTCTATTACATGATGTAATGTGGATAGCATATATGGACATATACTTAGTGGATTTTCCAAGGGCTATGACAGTCATGGTCACCAACTCTTTAATACAAATAAGTGTGTGATTCATAATCCAATAACGACGTTATAATTGAAATATAATAGTAAGAAACAAGTGGAGTTTAAATCTTCTTCAGTATTTAAGAGGGATAATGACAAAGAATTAAAACTTCTATGCATAAATTAAAGGAATAAGATATATTTAATGGATTATCTCTATGTCGCAAACAATGTTGGAGATTGTAGGAACTTTAATGTCCCCTCACAATTTTTTTTTTTTTTTTTTTGGGAAATTTGGTGTACATTATAGTCAACTTATTGGACCTTCAAAACTCATCCAGGTGGATATCGGTGGCTACCCATCTTTTCCAACTGGCTTAGAATAGTCTTCTACGAATTTACTATTTTTAGCAGTCTTTTCGATTCCTAAATTTCTGGGACCATTTTGAGGGCCTACATTATTTTTTTCATGATCGATCACTTTAATGATATCGAAGGGATCTAATTGATCCCTAAAAATGAATATACTCTGAGATACCTTTCCAACGAGATATTTTTCACCTCAAACGGATATAGTATGCCAAATTTACGCCCCCGAGAAGTTGATACACCAAACTACCCAAAACAGGGTCCACAAAATTGTTGGATTTTCGTCTTCTGGGGTCAAGGTTTTTAATTTTATTTATGTTATAAAGGCCTTTGGAGCCTCATTGTAACAATATTATTCTTGGGAATGTTAGTATCCTTAACATCTCTTCTCAGAGATAAGATACCACCATTGTAGCAAGTCTTTGACTCTATATTTCTACAATTGTGTACATGTTGCTCATTAATAGAAATTGTGTATTATTTTATATTTTTGCCTCTTCTTATATATCCTATATATCTCTATTATATTGTTATCTCTCTTGCAATATATTTGTATATTTTTGTGTTATGTCTACGCTCTCATTTCATGCAGAAAATAATCTGGATGAGTGGTATTAGAGCAAGATGCTCTTGATCATTTTTTCAGTGCATGTCCCCAATGAGGTCCGTGTATATTTGGGTCTCGATCTTGTATCTTTTGAGGAAAATCACTCTCTCACACCCAAGAAACCCTCCATGGAGGAAGAAAATAAAAAAAATAGAGTAGACAATTCTATTGATATGTTGCTTGAGCAAGATCTCACGCAACAAAGGGATGAAATGATGGAGAATTTTTCCAACATCCTTCAATGCCTGCCTATAACAACCAACATGTCTTCATCAAGTGGCCACTTTGGAGGAACCTCACCTTTCAAGGTACAAGATAATTTTGATATTCCCGTATTTGAAGGACAAATAGACACAGATGCCCTAGAAAATGGTTAAATCTGCTAGAAGGTTATTTCTTTGTTTACAATTTCTACAACAGGAAAAATATCACCTTCACACTCTTTAAGGCTCTCCCCAATGTCAAACATTGGTGGGAAACTTATTGGAATCAAAGTTCCATAGAGGAGTCTGGAATATATGGGGTCGAGCCCACTTGGGATTGTTTTTTGGATGCGGTCAATGAACAATATTGCCATGTTGGTAAATGACGACCAATACATGAGATGGACCATGTTGCATCAAGAGAGGAGCCAAGAAGTGTTGTATTTCACTAATACCTTTCATACCTTGCACAACAAGTTGGGTATCAAAAATGTTGAGCGTAATTTGATTATGAAATACCATGGGGCTCTACAAAGGTACATTCAAACTGAAATGGAGTTTCTGGACATCTCATCATTGGGAGCTTCCTATTGATATGTTGTCAAAATCGAACATAATTTTAGGAACCAGAACAAACGAGAGTTGAGGTCTGCAAATACGCAACAACCAAAGTATGATAAAGATGGCCCTAACAAACAACCTCTCAAAAACTAGTCCAAGCCATAGGAAAAGAGGGGCCATGGGAAAACAAAGAAGGATCACACTTGAAAGTGTTGTGATTTCCAAAAAATCCCCTGTCACAACAATGATAAATGTCCCTCAAAAAAATCATTGGTGGTCAAGATAAAATAAAATGAGACGAAACCCGATTTGGAATTTGATTTGGAAAATAATAGGAGAAGAAAAATCATCGAACCAGACCTCATTGTTGTTGTCATGACCGCAACAATTCAACTAGAAGAACAAATACATCCAGAAGAGGGGGAGCACATTTTTCATTCATAGATGTGGGTTAAGGGGACTCCGCTTCATTTTATTGCTGATAGTGGAAGCCATAAGAACTTCATCTCAACAGAGGTCGTCAAATAGTTGGGATTGTCGAAAACACCACAGCCACAACCATACTGTAAATTCTAACCTTCTACAATGTCTACTGTAAACAAATATTTAGAAAAGAACATAAAAGATACAATGGAAAATACAAACATTACAAAGATATTTTTCCCCTAGAAACCGAAACCAAGAAAACCAACATATATTATATTCATTCATTATGTTACATTGTTTACAATACAATATACATATAGGAGCCAACGACATCCAAAACCCTAAATAAATGACTTGTATTAGTCCAAAACCCCAATTCCTTAACCGTAAATAGAAAATCATTGGCAAAAACCATGTTCCAAAAAAACCACCTAAATACATGACACGTTTCCCAAGGTAGGTGTCACGTTTCCCGAGGCAGATTTTTTTTTTCCGAGGGCGTTGCGCCCGACGCATATGCTCAGACACTAATACTCGTGCACATAATATAACACATACCCAAAGAATTCAACCAGAAGAAAAAATACATCCATAAGAGGGGGAGCACCTTTTTCATTCATAGATGTGGGTGAAGGGGACTCCACTGCATTTTATTGTTGATAGCAGAAGCCATAAGAACTTCATCTCGACAGAGTTCGTCAAATAGTTGGGATTGTCGAAAACACCGCACCCACAACCATATAAGATCGGGTGTCTTTGCTAAGGAGAATACCTACGTGTCATAGAACAATGTTGATTGTCATACAACATCCATCCCTTCACGGATGAGTTTTTATGCTATGTTTCCCCACTATATTTCTATGATGTTTTGTTGGGCCAACCATATATGTGGAAGTGCCATGTTACTTATGAGTCTTGACCCCCTAGTGTCATTGGTACTCTAGGGGGTCATCTCTAGAGAATACTAGAGTTAGTTGCAACCACTGTCCCACCTAAACATTTTCGTAAGGTAGTATCTCATACTACAAATTCAACTTCTTCACAGTTTGTTCAAAAGGTGAACAAAGGAACACCGCAACAACTGCAGCCTTAGTCTAAGCACCTTATGTCCAACAGAAGAGAGTAAAAAATATTTAATAAAAGAGAAAGGATTCCTTGTGCACACAGTCATCTCATTTATCTATACTTGTTATAAAGGTGAAACCCTTCCACCCATAGGTTTGTGACAACCTTCAACAAGCTAAGCAACGCAATGTTTCCAACAAGGAAAGAAAATCATTAAGATGCAGATTCAACAAACAGTTTTCCCTCTCCCATAGGAACTCAACACTATGGTTAAAATTACTTAATAAGGAGGGAGTATTGATATAGGTGGATATCTATGTCCACCCACCTATTTCAACTAGCTCAAAACAGTCTTCTGGAATTTACTATTTTTAGCAGTTTTTCGATTCCTAAACTTCTAGGGCCATTTTGAGGGCCTAAATGAAGCTTTTTCAGGATCAAGCACCTCAATGATATGAAAATTCTTGATTGAGCCCCCAAAATGAATCTCCTCGACGATACCTTTCCAATGAGCTATCGTGTTCCCCAAACAAAGATTGTATGCCAAAGTTATGCCCCCAGAAAGTTGATACACCAAACTACCCAAAATGGGGTCCACAAAACTGTTGCATTTTCATGTTCCAGGGTTATGGTTTTGGATTTTATTTATGTTAAAAAGGACAATGGAGCCTCATTTTAACAATTCTCTTCCTGATAATGTGAGTAGTCGTCAAATCTCTTCTCATATATAAGCTTCCACCATTCTAGCGAGTCTTTCACTATGTATTCCTACATTTTTGTACATTTCGCTCATTAATAGAAGTTGTGTATTACTATATATTTGTGCCTCTTGTTATATATATGATATATCTCTATTATATTATTATCTCTCTTGCAATATCTTTGTATATTTATGTGTTATATCTCTGTTCTCATTTTGTGTCGAAAATAATTCGAATCAAAGACACCTGGCATGTATGAGAGAACTGAAGGGGAATTGTGTTCATATAAGGCTTGGAAATGAGTCATGCAAGTATTTGTATGGTAATAAGTGTTGTCCCACCATTTAAATAGTGGTAACCATTAAGCCCACTGATTTTTCCTTTAATTTAAAAAACACCTCAAATATATTTCCAAACACTTGTTGACAACTTCAGTTTGACCATCATTCTGGGGATGATAGGTTGTGCTGACATGCAATTGGGTTCCCTGTAGTATGAAAAATTCTTTCCAAAAATTGTTGGTGAAAGTGGGATATCTATCAGAAACAATAGAATGAGGAATTCCATGAAGCTCGAAGACATGATCCATGAAAAGTTGAGCCACATTGCAGGTGGTAAATGGGTGTTGAAGAGCACATAAATGAGCATACTTCAAAAGATGATCAACGACCACCATGATGAGGCTCCCTTGTAGTGTGATAGGATATTTTAATTTTTCTCCCTTGTGGCATTGAAAAACATCACATTTTTCCACAAAAGTGTGAATGCCCTCTTTCATACCATCCCAGAAAAAAAGAATGTTTGACCTGGTCACATATTTTGGTAAACCATGAGTGCCCAGTTGTGGGTGTAGCATGAATCTTAGAAAGCACCATAGATTTAAGTTGTGACTATTTTCTTAAATAAAAATGAGCTTTGAATTGAATCTCATCATTATGCCAAGCGTACCAGGGGAAACTGGAGATTTGGCTTGCAATTGTTGGATCAGATGCGAAATTTTGGGATCTTGTACCCATTCCTAGAGAACATCTTTGGGCCAATATTGCACAATGAAGGATATAGAAAAAAGGGACCCTTCATCTTCATATTTTCTAGAAAGAGCGTCAGAAATCACATTTTATTTTCCTTTCTTATAAATGATCTCATAATCGTATCCAAAGAGCTTAGTCAAAAAAATTTGTTGCTTCGGGGAGGAAGGTCATTTCTCTAGAAAATACTTAAGGATTTGATGATTTGTCTTAATTTGAAAGTGTTTCCCCAATAGATAAGGGAGCTATATATCCATTGCATGTTGAATAGACAACATTACCTTTCCATAGATCGATTGGCCCAAATGTCATTCTGACACTTATTTGTTGCTAAAGGCCAAAGGTCGACCATCTTGCATAAGGAATGCGTCAATTCCTCTCCTGGAAGCATCAAATTCCAGTACAAAGGTATTTGTGAAATCACGAAGGGATAGGACTGAAGTGGTGCACATATCCACCTTCAAGGCTTGAAATTCCCGATCCGCTACAAGATTCTAAGTGAAAGAATGACTTTTAAGGAGATTAGTGAGAGGCGTCACAAGATTTCCATAATTATTAACAAACTTTTGATAATAGCATGTTCAACCCAGAAACCTAGAATGTTTTGATAGTCTTGGGGTGAGATCAATCTTCCAGAGCTTCAATCTTCTTAGGATCCATCCTCACAGCTGCCTTCTCAACAATATGACCCAAATACTGAACTTTCGAGGCTCCAAAAGAACACTTAGATTATTGGAGGAAATTTTGGTGCTAAAAGAGTAGTTGTAGAACTCGATCCACATGAGCAAGATGGTTTGTCCAGGTTTTAATATATATGAGAATATCATCAAAGAAAACTAAGACAAAATGACAGAGAAAAGGATGGAAGACATAAATCCTGATGCTTTGGAAAGTGGAGGGAGTATTACACAAGCCAAACGGCATGGCCAAAAACTCATAGTGGCCCTAATGAGTTTGAAATGTAGTATAAGGAATGCTTTTCCTCATTCATACGTATCTGGTGGTATCCAGAATGCAGATCAAGTTTAGTAAAGAACTAGGAACCACTCAATTCATCCAAGAGATCATCAATGACAAGAATGAGAAATTTTTCTTTGATGGTGAGTTTGTTGAGGGCGCAAAAGTCAGGACACATGC
The DNA here is from genome assembly GCA_009831015.1 of Picea engelmannii. Lineage (NCBI taxonomy): Eukaryota > Viridiplantae > Streptophyta > Pinopsida > Pinales > Pinaceae > Picea > Picea engelmannii. Next base: position 78,940 of record ML817896.1, read on the forward strand.
GCCAATAGCCTTATTTATTAAGTACCATGACCATAGGATAATAATAGGGACTCATATTAGGACGAAGAACGCCTACGATGATAAATTCTTGAACAATTTTCTCAATTTCATTATTTTGGGAAAATGGATGATGATAGAGACGAACATTGGGAGAAAGTTTGTTGGAGACAAAGGGAATGAAATGATCATGAAAACCATGGGAAGGAGGAAGGCCATGGGGAGTGGAAAAAATAGCTTGATGTTTGGAGAGGATGGATTGGAGGTTAGGATGCACATAGGGTGTCTCAACTACTTGAATGGAATGGAGTTGATAAATATTATCGGAGTGACCTTTCATGAGGAGATTTTCCATGCGATGGGAACTGGTGATATCAAGAGAACCGGTTGTGAGTCCTTGGAACTCATACTTTTGTCTCTCCTGTTGGAATTTCATGGTTAATTCCTTAAAATCCATGAGAATGGGATCCAATGTGAATTACCATTCAACACCTAACACAATGTCACAACCATCCATGTCATTGGCAAACATATGATATTTTAGGTTGTATTGTCCAATTTGAAGACGTACATTTTCACAATGCCACCACATTTCATGGATCCACCATTGGTTATCATGATTTGAAAATTATTGATGACACAAATATAAAAATTAGTTTCTTGGGAAATGCGATGTTGAGTAAAATTATGGGTGCTACCACTATCTACAAATATGATGACTTTTTTATTCTTAATATAACCAATGAGTTTGAGGGTTTCTAGAGAAGAGAAGTCAGTGAGGGCATGCAAGGAAATGAGTGGGTTGAATTCTTGTGGGTTTGTTCGCTCACGGGTAACATCAGGAAGTGATGGCTCTTCAACAACGTGAATTGTCACGTCTTCTTCAATAACATCACAATTATAGCAAAGACACTTGAGTTAGCATTCATCCATTTCATCCCTAGTTAATTTTTGGACCTTGAGGGTAGTGGCAGAGGGTAGGATTTGTGGGTCGAGGCCGAGGAACAAAAGAGGGTTTATTCATTCTAGGAAAGAAAAACTTGTTGGGATTGCATCAAATATACCCCTAGCATACATTTTTATGCCATTTCCACCATTTCCAGCATTCAGGATCCAGATAGAGAACAACATAGTGAAGTTTGGCCGACTCATCAATAATTACATGCAAAGAAAAATAATGGTCCATTTGAGTGACCCAGCCCGTGGGATCAGAGCCATCAAATTATTTTCCTCAGCTCAGGGAAGCTGAGGGTCACGATGAAAGGAGTTGGATTGAAAATTCATAGAAGGAAAGGAATCAACACCATTGCGTTGGTCAGAGGAGGAAGGTCCCTGGGTTCAATTCAACAACTGGTTGGCAACAAACTAGAGGGTGTCAAATTAGTTCATGCATTTGGTATACATAGCGTCAATTGTTTTCTTGACTTGGGTCTTGAATTTTTCAATGCAAGAATTGGTAGAGCCAATATCAAATGTCAATTGTTGGAGGGACTCCTTGGTTTGATTGATGGAAGCTTGCAGGTCTTGGTTGTTAGTTTTCTCCATTGGGATATAGGGAGTGTTGGTAAGAGAAAATGTGTGGGTAGGACAACATAAAAGGAATTATAAGTGATAGGTACCCCTAGGATCAGGGCGAAAATGGGAATATAATGGGAGAGGTGGAAAATAGGGGTGTTGGGAAGGGGTCGAGTTCACTGAAAAAAGGGCTTAAAAATGAAAGGTACGATTATGATGAGGGAGACAAGGGGAATCCAATAGTATAGGTCCCAAATAAGTGTGTCGGAGGGAACACTACACTTTTTTTTTTCCAGTCCTACTAAGTTATACTTAGATCTAAATAACATTGTAGTGTTGAAATACACAAATTCTTAACATGAAGAAATGTGTAATAATTTCACAACCAGAATTAAGGAGGCACAGTTGCGCGACAATAGATCTTGTCTGTTATTTTTTTGTTTCCATCCTAAGGGTTAGGGTATGCAGGGCATCTACAAACAAGGTTTTTCTTTGTTCTATAGCTCTTTGATATGCATGCGGGGTCCAACAATAGTACTTGGCCCAATATCTTAAGGCACTAACTAAGGAGGATATACCATGCCCTTAGTTGTACTACCTCACTACCCAGGTACTAGAGAGTATCTTCCTGAGTGTTATTCTCAGTTTCCCTATAGCATTCAGGCGATCGATCAACTTATCTACGAAGGGCTTCAAGATATCTAGGTTGATCTGTATACAGGTGTTGCCTGATGGGATGCCACTCAGAGGGGTACCAACAAGGGTTACAAGGGTGGAAAACAGATGTGTTCTTAAGTACCACTCATATTTCTTATGTTTATTACTTCTTAACCATGGTTTTATGCATGTAATGATAGATCTCTATAGATTTAATACGTCAGAATATGTGTCTACCCTGAAAAAAAATAACCCATAATTTTTTTTCGAGGAAAGGGTTGTTCACTTGCCTATTCAAGGGGGAAACCTTCATTAAATCATAGCTCTATTACAATAATCTCCATTACAAAACTTCCCATACCCTCTACTCCTATTTATACTAAATTTATCTATCCAAAATAAAAATTAGAGGAAGATCATTCTAGAAGCCAAAGATTCTATTAGGTCTTCTTACATTTGACTTATTCTTCCTTATTTGTAGGCCTTATAAATATTAACCTTTATTACATGGAAATATATTATTCTACCTACCTAAGGGGTTAGGGAGGTTAGATCCCTAACACTCACTCCTCCCCACTTCTCATGTTACTTCACAATTTTCATGGGAACCGATACTCAATTCAATTCAATAGAACTTGGTGTGTCTTATTGCATGTTCCCTTTCATTTATTTTCATGTAAAACTTGACCGACAAGAAAGGTGCCAAAATACGTCCAGAATCCTCTCCATCTCCTGTTGGAGATGGAGAAATTTCAAGCAAGACTGATGGGTTTTATAACTATTCAGGGAATCCAACAAATCTTAAAGATCGTTGAATCATAGTTAAACAATACGACATTGATTTTCTTACAATTGGAAAGCAAGGTTGTTTATATTTCATCATTTTGTTTAACATAACAATATATCTAAAATAGAGAGTCATATTATTGTAAAGCTCAAAGGATGTTTACACCAATATGAAATATGAAAATTTGGATCATCTTACAATGATAGAGAATATTGGGACCTTTCAAAAGGACAATTCAATAACTTCTCAAGAAGTTCAAAAATGGGAATTGAACTACAAAATTTAATGAAGTTCTAATCACATAGTGATGTCCATTAAACAATCAAAATCGTTAACTCGGGGCTGGTGAATGTCAATAGTGTTGGGCAATGGAAGAAAAACATATCATATAACATAACATAGATGAGCTAGATTAAACACGCATTAAACCAAGAACAACAAACTCACAATTCAACACAATGATTTATGTGGAAACCCAAATCGGGAAAAAAACACGGGAAATGATTATCGGTCTTCTTCTATTCAAGGGAGAATTACAATATCCAACCCAAGCATACAACCACCCTCTCCTCACACAATGAACTCTATTGCATTCACATTTTCCTCTACCTCTATGGGTATGCTTGTATATATAACATCTATCACTCAGTTACAAAGACTGATCATAAACATATCACATAGTTACACGAAGAGTTCATAAGTAGATTGCATGCATGCACATGTGCATATGCATTTGCATCTGCATGTGCATTTGCATGTGACCACATGGGAAAATTCGTTGGCATGTTTCCAACAATATCCACCTTGACAACACTTTACCTAGTATATCATGCCCTTAATTAATTCATCACCTTTTCTGCAAGCCAAGAGAAGCCAAACACCATCACATCTCAATAAATTCTTTGACAATACCACTACGTGAACTTGCCTGCATAATTCACTCCAGCATATACCATTTTGTCTCCATCAGTAACCTATCTAATAAACCGATGCACTTTCCCAAATATCATGAATCATTAACCACAGATCAAATCATTGCAACCATTGTAGGCGATACTTGTTCTTTTATGCTTGAAGCACCCATTTCCATGCTCTTGACCTGGTTTTTCCATGTTCCTATTGAAAACACCAACTGCATGTGAAATCATGACCATCTCCATTGCAATCATCAAACTTCCTACTAGCATATAATATCCGAGACATATAACCCTTTTCTTCTTCATCAATTAGGACATAAACCTCGAGAAAAATTTCAATGGAAAGTGAAAAGGATTTTACCGGTTTCACATTATTCATACCGAATTTCCTGAGTATCTTCACCACATACTTCTATTGTGATAACCAAGCTTACCATCCTTCCTGTCTTTGTGTATTGCCATGTCCAATATTTATTTTGCTGCTCCTAGATCCTTCATAACAAACATCATAACCAACTAAGCCAACCTGTTGATCTCAACCATGCATGTACTTGCAACAAGCATAACATATAACACCAAGATAATGAATATACCATAAACACAATGATTATACTCACTTCTTGTAAAATGTGTCTCACCATGAAGGAATAAAACATCTTGTACCATTTCCCCAGCATGCTTCAAGCCATACAATGATTTTTTTGAGTTTGCAAACAAATCTCCCATTGCGATTCTGAGCTAACTGTTCTAGTTGTTCCATATAGATCCCCTTATAAAAA